>JAWRVF010000495.1:0-262304 GCA_036785485.1 Physcomitrellopsis africana | reverse complement strand
TATCTCCTTCATCCTAGCTTGGACTTTATCAAACCATATGTAAAAAGTGTAGCCGTAAAAGTGTTCTCTCTAGCCCTAGTCGCCGATCCTTGATTGCATTGTGTATGCGTGCGTTATATTCAAAAGAGTGACAGTAGGTCCAAAATCAACACCTTAATTTTGGGCGCCTATAACTTCTTCATAAAAAGTGCAAATCACACAAAATTTGCACCTAAACCAGATCCAAAAACCTAAACCTTATGATCCTAGCCTCTGATGTTCGACTCCTCTCAAAAAAAAAACCCTAACTCCTAATAAACCCTCGGGCAGCCTCCTTGAAGCCCATTGGGCATGATTTTTGGCCAATTAGAATAGAGGTTTCTATCATCCACCTCTATTCATCTACATGGATGGCCAAACTATCCTTTTTATACTAAAAACCCTTTTCTAACCCTTCTTCTTATAAGATTTATATACTTGGTGCTTTAAGCACCAAATAAAAGAAGTAAATAAGATCTTAAGGATCACCAATGTCTAACAAAGGTGACTTAAGATATACACAAGTTACTATCAATATAAAATTAACTTCAAAAGTCACTACTAGAAAGAAAATAAGATTGTATAAATCTTAATAATAATCCTTTTAATAGATCCTTTCTAAACTAACAACCTAATCACATCCTATAACCAATAAAATCCACTGATATGACTTTCATTTAGCTATATAGTAAATTGTACATTAAATATACATGTACAATTTTTTCACATAATAGCCGAACCACAACACGACAACGTTTGACTTGTAAAGACAAACTCCAATAGAATCAAGAAGCGGAAGCAACATTTGAAGCTTTGAAGACATTGTTTGTTTTTGCACCAATCCTATATCGTGTAGATTTTTTGAAGGCGTTTTTTATGGAAACAGATGCAACAGACTTTGCCTTAGGTGTGATTTTGTCACAAATGGGAACAGATGACAAATTTCATCCAGTAGCTTTTCATTCAAGAAAATTCTCTGTAGCCGAGATTAATTATGAGAGCCACGACAAAGAACTTCTTACAATCGTGGATTCTTTTTAAGAATGGCGTCATTATCTAGAAGGCGCTTCGGGTCCAATCACCGTTGTCGGGTAGAGAGAATTCGCCTTGGGAAAACGCCGGGTTCCTAGCTGCTACTAGAACTAGCAGGGAACATGAGAGAAAGCCGTGCAAGTATGTTCTATACTTGCACAATATTTCTTCAAGCTTTCAAGTTATACTTGTATTATACTTGTACAAGTCTTGTACAAATATAAAGTATAAATACTTGAATAATACTTATACAAATACTTGTATAAATACTTGTATAAATCCTTGGTATAACATTTGTACAAATACTTGTATAAATCCTTGGTATAATACTTATACAAATACTTGTATAAATCCTTGGTATAATACTTGTACAAATACTTGTACAAATATTATGTATAATACTTGTAGAATACTTATAGAATACTTGTATAAATACAAGTATATATACTTGTATAAATACAAGTATATATACTTGTATAAAAAGTATAAGCAAAGTATGTATGTATTCAAGTATACCTCAAAATACAACCGCATATGAGGAATACAAGTTATACAACAAGCTAAAACTAAATAAATCACGAAAAATTCATCCAAAGGTCGAATCAAGCGTGCTTACAGCCTATGGAAAGCCAATAATCCATTGTAAAACATATCAAAATTTCACGAATACATGACTTACCATTTAAAAGTTATAGCTAAAAGAAGTAGGCGCTAAAATTTCCAAGCAAATGCAAAGGCAGCAAAGCTCCTCTTCACTTCAGCCTTTGTTGTGATCACTTCCCTTCTCCAAATTGGACATGCAATAGCTTTTTAGAAAGCTCACTCCATCATCTAGCTTGTTCTAAAATTTTGCATGCATGCCTCTCAAACTCCAGTTTTTGTAGCTAGTCGATTCTACTCTTCAAACCCTAGCAACAATTTTTCCTCTTTGACACTTCACGGCTCATAAAACTTTCATCAAAGCTCCAAATGTATTGATTTTTGTTTTTGTAGAAAGCTTACATAAGCTACTATAAGCACCTAAAATATCAAAAGGATTGAAGAGACTGTCCGACTTAAGTGGTTGAACAAAGTCTCTGCCTCTCTTCGTCAGGTGGCAGCAAACCCTTTCCCACTCTCAAGCTCACAACTTTTTCTCTCCAACTCCAAATGCTACAAGAGATGTCTTGATAGATAGCTAGCACAATCTTCCACACTCTCTATAAATTTCACTAAGAAAGAGTTGAAATCAAAATTGCAGTGGCAGCTCGAAGTTTCTGCATCTCTTCGTCGGGTGGCAGCAAACCTCACTCTACTAAAACAAGCATAACGTTTTGTTCACAACTCCAATACAAGCAAGTGAGTAGGTTCTAGAATCCTCACAACTTCGAAGAACACACCCACCAATTTTCACTACAAACACTTCTATCTCCTCGGAGCTATCTCTCTCCAAAGTTCACTATTCAAAACTGCCTCTTCTCTCGGTCTAACAAGAGGAGTATATCTCCCTTTCTTTCTATATTAGACTATGAGACGCCCACATGGGCAGCCAAATCCTATTGGATGGGCCTTATTCACCCCATGCTCTTCTTTCTTATCCCTCACAAGGTTCATTCTACCTCAAAAGTCAACAAGAAAGGTAAACAATCTTTACCTTTCTTCTAATTACAAAAGAGTCTATTCTAGGATATAAATAAGGTAGAAACAAAACAAATAGCCATCTTAATTCACTAACTAAGTAGCTATAATAAATCCTCTCCTTATAATATCTTCTAAAATAATCTCTAGCACTCACACATATATTAACAATAGAAACAAGATTTTTAATATTTTTATACACTGCACGTAAATGCAATACGACACTGTGTACATGAATCACAAGAACCTCGAGTATTTCATGTCGGCACGCATGGTGAATCGTTGTCAAGCTTGTTGAAGCATGTCTTTGTCTAGATACGAATTCATTATCACTTATTGGCTAGGAAAACAACAAGGTTTGTCCAATGCCCTTTCTAGACGTTATTATTTTTCACCAAAGAAGGAGAAGCAGCTTTTAAGCAACAAAGAACAGTTCTCTTGAATCCAAAGCGGTTTTATCTTCAAATAATAAAATCAACATTGACTGTTGTTTCAACTTTTCTCTAGCAAATTTAGTTAAGTATATCCTCAGACCGTCTTGTTCATGATATCAAGAATATTTCTTCCAAGTCTCATGATGCTTCTAAATTCGAGTTCAAGAACAATCTACTATATTTAGAAGGACGTCCATATGTTCCAAAAGGAGAAGCACGTTTACGTGTTCTTCAAGCATGTCATGATTTTTCAGCGGCAGGACATTTTGGATACAACAAGACTTTGGAACTTATATCAAGAGATTTTTGGTGGCCTCAAATGTAGAAGGCATTCAAAGACTTTGTACAATCATGTGATATCTGCTCAAGATCAAAGACTCCTCATCATTGACCTTTTAGGCTTCTTCAGCCATTACCTATTCCAGAACAACCATGGTCTTCTGTTTCTATGGATTTCATCACAGATCTTCCAAGCTCAAGATCTTATGATTCTATATTTGTGATAGTAGATGGATTCACCAAGATGGCACATTTTGTGCCATGCACAAAATCTATCAAAGGTGAAGAAACAGCTAAGCTTTTTATTGATAATATCTATCGCTATCATGGGTTATCGAAGGATATTATATCGGATAGGGGAACTCAATTTGTGTCAAGATTTTGGAGAATCCTTTTCAAGATCTTAAAAGTAGACATAAAGTTATCTTCAGCTTTTCATCTTCAAACTGATAGACAAACAGAGCGCGTGAACCAAGTCTTGGAGCAATATTTAATGTGTATCATCAACTACCAACAAGATGATTGGATAGTTTTTTTGCTATTGGCACAATTTTTTTAAAATAATACGATACATTCTTCTATGCAACAAATACCTTTCTTTGCCAATTATGGTTATCATCCACGACTTGATGCTTTTGACTTTTCAAAAGTTGATAATCCAACAGCAGAAGATTTGGCAAATCGTTTGTCAGAGCTACATACAATAATGAAGTTGCAATTAAAAGAAGCTTAAGAACGACAAAAAAAAAATGCAGATGCGTATTGCAAAGAACAACCACAATTCAACGTGGGGGATAAGATATGGTTACTTCGTCGTAATATCAAGACTATTCATCCTTGTAATAAGTTGGACTATCGTAGGCTTGGACCTTTTCCTATTTTTGAACAAATCAATCCAGTTGCATATTGATTACACCTATCCGAGTCCATGAAGATCCATCTTGTATTCCACGTATCACTACTCGAGCCATACAAGATAGTGGACATATAAAGAAGAAGACAAATACCACCACCTCTTGTAGAAGTGGAGAACAATGAAGAATTCGAGGTTGAAGAGATTTTAGATTCAAGGCGACGCCGAAATCAATTGGAATATCTTGTGCATTGGCGCGGATACGATATTAGTGAACGCACATGGGAGCCATCAAAGAATCTAACAAATGCATCAATAAAAGTTAATGCATTCCATCGACGACATCCATCAAAACCAAGATAAATACTCAAGAAAATCTTCGTTATAAAGCAAGGCAGGTTCTATAGAGGTTTCATCCTACCTTGTATCATTGTTTGTCATTAGATTTTGTTTGTGCTAAAGAGATGGAGGATCAACAACCAGCGAATTCAGCTCAAGAGCCATCGTTTGCTGATTTACCGGACGAGACATTACGACTATCACAACCTTCAAGACGACGGAATAGAGATGAATACCCTCAAGAACGACATGTCCTTCCTCAGATTGATGGCGAAATACAACGTGTTTGGTATCACGACCTTGGAAGAGTCTCTTGATGTTTGGTGATACTTTTAGAGGTAGGAACTATTCTTGATGGTGTTCCTAATATTTTCTTTGAAGGAAGTTATGAAGGCCTCAACAATGATCAAATAATAAGGTGGTCCTCTCGCCCTGGTATGGAACATTATCGATGGCTAAAAAGACCTATCAACTACCTTCGAAGGGAACAAAGATCAAAATATGTGGCAAACACAATTCGATGTATTTTGGACTTTCTCAACATGGAATCACCGCTTCTCGTGGAACTCGTCCCTAGAAAGGGGGATAATGTCACGGATATAAGATTTATTCCAGTAAATTATCTAAGTAATAATAGACCAATAGAAGTAGGTAAAATAAGGTAATTTGATAATATCTGATAGATAAGCTTCCTAGAAGCTTCATAGACGCGAATTCACCTTTATACATGTCTATAGGTGATTGGTAGGTTAGAAACTTGGTCAACAAGGTAGCTACATGGCGCACATATTGGTAGCTTAAAGAACAAGCTAGCCATGTGTCACACATTTTGGTAGCTTGTGGAAGAAGCCAAGTACGTGGCGCACATGTGAGAAACTTGTCCTGCAAGTTTGACACGTGTCTTGCAAATTAGACACGTGTATGAGGTCCTATAGAATACCGCCATGTAGCTCTTAGTTAGATAATATTTATAGAGGCAAGAGTGAAGCCCTCTTCACTCTTGTCAACTCCTTTCTTGATCCTAGTCTAGTTTCAAGAGTCCTCATGTTTCCAGTCTTTGGCAATAGCCATTCCAATTTTCTTTTGAATATATATACTTTTTTATTTTATTTTGTGACTTTACTTTGACACAGTTTTCATTAGATTATACATCTTTTTCTAGTTCATGTCCTTGACAATCCTTGTAGCCACTGATAATGACCAATACCTTTTACTTGAGACCCTGCTTGAACTTTTGTATCTTTAATTGTGGAAACGACTTGAAAATATTGCTTCGCCACTCCTTGCATGAGCTAGTTCAACTTCAAAGACAATTACAAGTGACTTGCTGCTTAGTATTCTTTGACGTCTTCTTGGCTCTTCTCATTCTTTGTCTCGAGGTCGACGTTATAAGCTACTCGGTTGAGATGGTACTACTAATATAATATCTACATTCTCACTAGCCATATCTAAATACATTTTGATACTAGATATCTTGATACTACAAAATACAACAAGTTATGTTTTGATAAGACCTAGATCCATTTTTTATTCATTTCTCCAGAGACGTCTTCATCTGCATGCTTCGTTAATGACTTACTTTTGGTTTATAAGGATATCGTCGATGGAATTCTTGTACCTTTTGAGATGCATTGGCAAGATTTTTGGCTAGTTCCCATGTTCTTTCATTAATATCGTAGCCACTCCCATGCACAAAGTTCTCTTTTTTATTCCATCTTTGCCGTGAATCTAGTATCCTTTCCACCTCATATTCTTCGTTGTTTTCAATTTCTATACTAGGTGGCGGACATTACACTCTTCCAAGAAAAGACGATTCTTGATAAGGCTCTAAAAGAGAAACATGAAAGACAGGGTGTACCTTCATAGCAGTTGGTAACTCTAAGCAGTACGCCACAGGATTGATCTGCTTCTGGATAACAAATGGTCCCAATCTCCGATAGTCCAACTTATCACATGGCCGCTTGGTCTTGATATTCCGTCGAAGCAACCATATTTTATCTCCAATCTTGAAATTAGGTGCCTGATTCCGAAATTTATTCGCGGATGCTTTGTAAGACTCTTGGGCAATTTGCAATTGAAGCTTCAATGTGGTTTGAAGCTCCGATAGCTACTGCACCAATCCTTCAGCTGCTGGGTTGTTATTCGCTGATGGACTCAATAGATCAAGCTTCGGATGGTACCCATAGTTGGAAAAGAATGGTGTTTTTTGAGTCGACCCATGAAGGGTGTTGTTATATGCAAACTCGGCTAGCGGTAGATATGCAGTCCAATCATCTTGCTGATAGTTGATGCTGCATCGTAAATACTGTTCCAAAACTTGATTCACCCGTTCCGTTTGGCCGTCAGTTTGAGGATGGAATGCCAAAGAAAGCTTGATGTCTACCTTCAATATCTTAAAAAAAGATCTCTAAAACTTTGATACAAATTAGATTCCTCGATCCGACACAATATCATCTGGTAGACCATGATATCGATACACATTATCAAGGAAGAACCTTGCTATATCTTTGCTTGACGATATCTTCTTGCAAGGGATAAAATGTGCCATCTTCTTAAGTCGATCGACCACAACAAAGATGCTGTCAAATAAATTCAATGGCGGTAGATCTGTAATAAAGTCTATGGAAACTGAAGACCATGGATGACACGGAATAGGCAATGGCTGTAGAAGTCCATAAGGGCGATGTCGAGGGTTCTTAGATCTTAAACAAATGTCACAAGAGAGGACGAAATCCTTCACATCCTTCCACATTTGGGGCCACCAGAAATCTCGAAAAATGAGTTTTAAGGTTTTGTTGAATCCGAAATGTCCCGTAGCTGGAAAGTCATGACGAGATTGAAGGACTCGTAGTCGTGTTGGCCCTTTTGGGATATACAGCCGCTCCTTAAAGTATAAGAGATCTCCTTCAATCTTGAACTTGTCATCATTGATACGCTGCTTAATATCAAGGACTATTGAATCTTCAATGGTTGCAGCACGTACCTGGTTGAAGAAGTCAGTATCAATTGGCACCACAGCAACACAAATCCTGAATTGCTCTAGCTTTAATAATGTCATACACTATGAAAAAGAGCTTCTTCTTGGCATGAGTTTAGGTGGTAGAAACGCAGGATTCAGAGCTTAGATGAGAGAGATATGCTTGTTTGAACTTAGACTACTAATATGACACCTACTGTCACTTTTTAGGATATATTAGAAGTTTTAAGATACTAACAAGAAATCGGAAAGTTGGGTTAGAAACTAGACTTCAAGCTATACATTTAACATCCAAGAATTGATAAAAATGAATTTAGAATGAGTGAGATATGGCTAGGTAAACTTAGCAAACTAAACTGGGGTTTTGAAGAAGTTAGATAAATAGAAGGATTTGCTTTAAGCTAGAACTTGAGTTTCAAGAAGAATTTGAAGTTCATTTTTTGTGTACATATTACTTATACTATAAAGAGTCTATGTCTAAAATCTCATATCAATTGAAACTTTGATTAGGGAGTAATGGCAAATTTGTTCTCAAGTATCTAGGGTTTTGACTTTTAAAAGTAATTGCCAAGGAATTGGTGATATCTAACAATCGGCAATGAATTCATAGCTCAAAATTTATGTGATGAGAATCAAAGGTATGAAATATGTTTTTTTTTAATTTTGAGCTTATTTGAACGGCTAGATCTTAAATTATGAATTTTCAAGTTTCGGATTGAGATTTGACTTTTAAAAGTATCTGCCAAGGATTTGGTGTTATCTAACGATTAGCAATGAATTTATGGCTTAAAAATTATGTGACAATAGTCAAAGGTATGAAATATGTTTTCTTAAATTTTGAGCTTATTTGAATAATTGGATCTTAAATTATGAATTTTCAAGTTTCGGGTTGAGATTTGACTTTTAAAAGTATCTGCCAAGGATTTGGTGATATCTAATGATTGGAAATGAAATAATGGCTTAAAATTTATGTGACAAAGATTAATGGTATGAGATATGTTTTACCAAATTTTGAGCTTATTTGAATGGTTGGATCTTAAATTATGAATTTTCATGTTTCTGGTTTGGTTTTACTTACATAATTACTTGCTAATATTTTGATGATATCTAGTGATTGGTAATGAATTCACGGTTGAGAATTTTTTTGAAGATGAGTAAAGAAGTGAACTCTATGCTTCCAAAATTTAAACTTATGTAAACGGCTGGATTTTGATTTATAAATTTCCAAGCTTCTAGTTTGTTGATTTATTACACGCATGGTTTTGTGACTATAAAAGAAAAATTTAAAAAAGTTTGTGCATATTGGATCCAACTTGATTGTAAAGAGGGACCTTGCGTCTACCTAAAGCGGACTTTCGCCACGACATCGGTTTCCAAATAGAAAGCCTTTGCAAAGTTTGGATGTACCAAGATTGGAGCCGTAGTAAATGCCG
Source organism: Physcomitrellopsis africana (assembly GCA_036785485.1). Lineage (NCBI taxonomy): Eukaryota > Viridiplantae > Streptophyta > Bryopsida > Funariales > Funariaceae > Physcomitrellopsis > Physcomitrellopsis africana. The sequence continues at coordinate 253,322 of JAWRVF010000495.1, read as the reverse complement.
TTTTAAGATTTTGAAATGCTTTTTCTGCTAGAGGTCCCGATTCCAGCTTATCTTTACATGTTAATCGAGTGAGTGGAGCAGCAACTTGAGAATAATTCTTGATGAAGATCCGATAGAAGTTAGCAAAGCCGAGAGAACATTGTATGTCTCTAACCGTCTTTGGAACTTCTTAAAATACAATTGCTTCCACCTTCTTGGGATCCATCTTCAAGCCTTCCGTAGTTGCAACAAATCCTAAAAACTCCATCTCAGTTTGGTGAAATAAGCACTTCTCCAACTTGGCGTAGAATCCTCGCTCGCATAGTTTTTCGAGTACCAAACAAACATGCTACTTATGCTTTTCTTCATTCTCAGAAAATATCAAGATATCATCTAGATAAATGACAATAAAATTCTCTAGATATTCTCTAAAAATATCGTTCATCATGTGTTGAAAAACCGCCGGAGCATTGGTAAGACCAAATGGCATGACATTATATTCAAAATGACCATACCTTGTATGAAAAGCTGTCTTCCATTCGTCTCCTTCTTTGATTCGCTCAAGGTTATAAACTCCCCTTAGATCAATCTTTGTAAAGATCTTTGCACGTCCAAGTTGTTCTAGAAGACTAGAGATCAAATGTAATGGATATCTATTCTTCTTTGTCACTTTGTTGAGACCTCGATAGTCCATGCACATCCGTAGTGAGCCATCTTTCTTCTTCACAAATAAGATTGGTGCCCCTGTTGGCGATTATGAATGACAAATGAAATTCTTGGCTAGGTTCTCGTCAATGTATTTCCGCAACTCAGCCAATTCCGTCTGCGATAGGTTGTAGATTGGGCCAAAAGATGGTTGTGCTCCTTCTTGCAATTCTATGGCACAATCATATGGTCAATGTTTTGGTAGCATGTCAACATTTTTCTTTTGGAACACGTCTTCAAAATCCTTGTATTGTTCTGATATTCTTGCTGTTGAAATCCGCTCCCCACTAGTTGGAGCCACATAAATGACCAATGGTGTGCCTTCTTTGCACGATCTTACAAATGTTCTTGCTCCAATGAACAAAGATTTTTTGGTTTGGGGTCTTCTTCTAGGCTTGTCCTCAGGTTGTTCTATGGGAAATGTTATCCTCCGCAACCTCCAATCTATGAATGGATTATATTTTTTCAACCAAGAAAGACCAAGAATAATAGGATTTGACGGAGTACTAATAATGTTGAAAATAATATAACTACTGTGGTCTTTAAACATCACTTCTATAGGTTTTGATTCATGGATGACACTACCAGATAATAAAGGTTGTCCATCTATTACTTCTATGTGAACATGTTTGAATTTTTGTACTAGGGGAATTTTGTGACGCTTAGCAAATTCTTGGTGTAAGAAACAAGCAGATGCTCTTGAATCTAATAAGGCTAAGGTTTTTAGTTTTTCAAGACCAAAGGACAAAGAAATTATAAAACAACGGGCAGGTTGAGTAGAAAGAGAGGAACCTGGTTTTGATTTTTTTAGTCGCATGGTTCCTATTGTGGCTGGGCATCCTTGTTTTCCTGAACAAACGCACTTCTATTCTTGATGCTGCGTCCATTTTGCTTCTTCAGACAGTTTTTAACTCTATGGCCTTCTCCGCCGTAATAAAAGCACAAACCTTTCTCCATACGCTGCTTCTTTTCTTCTGGAATAAAGGATTTGATACGTACCGCATCAATCTGCATGTCCTCTGTCTCCGCTTGTGAATTTAGGCTACTTGTCGATATAATTGCGCTGCGATGACTTGTATATTATCTGGAGCGTTGGTCTTGGCGACGTTGAAATAGGCAGTTATCGCACTTTACAGCTTGGCTAATGGCTTTGTTGAACATTTTTGGATCATGAAGAGATAATAACAAATCTTTCACGTCATCTCTTAGACCCTAATAGAATTGGCTCATCAATGCTTCTTCATCCCAATTGATGTCGCATGCCAATTGCCTGAAATCTGATGCATAGACTAATGCAGAGCAAGTCTCTTGTCGTAGTGATCGAATTTTTGTTGTAGCCCATCGAGCCTTGTCATGCTCGCCAAATGCTTCCGCAAATGCCTTCAAAAAAGTCTCAAAGTTGTTCAAAATTGGTGATCCTTTTTCAAATAGAGGAGCAAATCACGATAGAACTTATCTTGTAAGCAAAGTTCCAACCAATTCAACGCGTGATTCCTCCGTTGGATAATGTTCGGATTGTAGAGCTGTTATTAATTTGATTTGATTGATAAAACCTTGAAACTTGGAGCATGTGCCATCAAACTTATTTGGAAGGCTAATTCGAGGTTCCTTTTATTGTAGAAGCAATAGTTCTTATTAAACTATAAGTAAAGCTGCTTCTTCTGGTACAAAAGTTTGAGGCTGATGAAACCCAGATTGTGCTATTTCAGATGCTCCATCATTATGAAGTCTTGCAAAGATTCCTTCCATCATCGTAGTTCTCTGTGATAACGTAGTAAGAGCATTCATAATGGCATCCATCTTGGACTCCAAACTTTCACTCATATTAATGTCTTGACCTCCAACCATTGTAAGAGAAAGGAAGTAATTGTTTCTACAAGGATGAAATATTGGTTTAGAAGAAGGTACTCTGCAACCTCTAAAACACCTTAAGACCTTCAAGAAGAGGGATAATCCATTCTCTCTAAGAAGAATAAGATTCCAATATTATGACAAAAAGATATCACTTTAGAGGAGGGTAATGTGCAACCTCTAAAATACTAGTGTACCTTCAAGAAGAGGGGTAATCCACACTCCAACAAGAAGGAATTAACTCTGATATCCAAGGTGAGAGTAGTCTCCACAAATGGTCACGGACATAGAATATAAACTAGAAGTCTAAACAAGAAGTTCAAGAAGAACTGGCAGGAATTAGATTAATATCACGGACACAGAATATAGACTTGAAGTCTAAACAAGAAGTTCGAGAAGAATTGGCAGGAACTGGATTAATCAGATGAGTACAAAAACAATACCAGAGAGGTGAGCTAGAGCTCCAAGAGATGTGTTGTCGAGACTAAAGAACTCTTCAGCCTCGACTCCAATATATATTCCTACCTAGGGAGCTTCTCAAGCAGCTTCCTCCAACTAGGGAGCTTTTCAAGTAATTTTTACTAACTAGGAAGATATTAGAAGGCTCTGGAAGGTTCTAGAGAGTTCTAGAAAATTTCTAGAATGTTCTAGAAGGTTCTAACAAGTATGTCCTTGACACTATCACATGTCTAATTTATAAAACACATGTCAAACTTGTAAAATAAGTTGGTAGGGACATACACTTTGGAGGTTCATAGAACCTTCTAAAACATTCTAGAAGCTTCTTGAATTACTCAAAGTCAGTTGAGAAGTTTCCTAGTTAGTCGAAAAAGCTTAAAAAGCTTCTCAATTAATATAAAGAGTTCAAAAAGTTTTTAATTGATAGAAGTTGCTCGAGAAGCTTCTTAATTTGATGGAAGCCGCTCAGAAAGCATCCTAGATAGGAATATATAAGAATCAAGGTTGAAGAGTTTTTCAATCTCAATAATGTATCTCTTGAAATTCTACCTCATCTTTCTTGTTCTATATTAAAGGTGTTGTTCGTATTAAACACCTCTTATTCTATATTCTTATATCTTTGATATTTTATCAAGACTTACCTCATCTTCAATGTCAGAGTTGGATCATTTTTGTTAAAAAGTAGATTACCTCTCTACTCAAAGGTATACCAATGCTTTAGAGGCTACGGATTATCTTCCTCTAAATTGGTATTTTTTTTATCACAATATTTGAGCTTTGTCCCTCTTGTGAGAAAGTAGATCACATCTCTCCTTGAAGATCTTAAAACGTTTTAGAGATTATGGATTATCCTCTTCTAAATTGATACTACCTTGTTACAAATTCATTTTTCTTTTCTCTTAGAATGGCTAAAAGTCAAGACATTAATATGATAAAATCTTCTAAGTCCAAGTTAAATGCCATTATAAGTGCTCTTACTATTTTATTTGCTAGGATTGCGGAAATTGAAGAGGTTTTTACAAAACTTTATAACGATGTATTATCTAGAGTGCCACAATTTAGATTGCATCCACTTCTAACTTTTACACTTAAGGATGTAGTACTACCTATGCTATGCCAAAAAAATCCACGTGTCCAATAATATAAGAAGCCTCAAGTTAGTCTTCTGAAGAAATATAATGGTATGCGTTCAAAGTTCGAAGGATTTGTCAACCAAATTCAATTAATAATGGTTCTACAACTTGATACTAATCTGATAGAAGAATCACAAGTTAGATTGGTTGGTACCTTGCTTATGAGACAAGCATTATCATAGTTTACTTTCTTGTTTGAAAAAGGATCACTAATTTTAAATAACTTTAAAGTTTTCATAGAAGCATTTATAGAAGCATTTGGAGAACATGACAAGGCTTATTGGGCAACAACTATGATGTGAACATTACGTCAAGAGGTGCACTCTATATCAATGTATGCATCTGATTTTTGGCAATTAGCATACAATATCAATTGGGACGAAGAAGCTCTAATGAGCCAATTTTATTAGAGATTGAAAGATGATGTAAAGGATTTGTTATTGTCACTTTTGGATCCAAAATTGCTCAATAAAGCCATTAATTAAGCTATGAAATATGATAACCAATTATTTCAATGTTGATAAGATCAACATTCATGGGTTTCAATAAGACAATACGCAATCCAATATATCCCTGTGTCAAGGACATGAATTAGAAAAAGATGCATAATCTAATAGAAATTGTATCAAAGAAAAGTCACAAAATAAGAATAAGAAAGTATGTATATTCAAAGAAAACTGGAATGGCTATTGCTAAAAACTAGAAACATGAAGACTTTTGAAACTAGACTAGAACCAAGAAAGGAGTTAACAAGAGTGAAGAGGGCTTCACTCTTGCCTCTATAAATACTATCTAAATAAGAACTACGTGGCGGTATTCTATAAGACCTCATAGACATGTCTAATTTGCAAGACACATGTCAAACTTGTATGACAAGTTTTCCACATTGGCGCCACATACTTGGCTTATTCCGCAAGCTACTAACATGTGCGCCATGTGGCTAGCTTGTTGACCAAGTTTCTAACCTATCAATCACCTATAGACATGTATAAAGGTGATTTCGCATCTATGAAGCTTCTAGGAAGCTTTTCTATCAGATATTATCAAATCAATTTATTTTACCTACTTCTATTGGTCTATATTATTTAGATAATTTATTGGAATAAATCTTATGTCTGTGACATTATCCCCCCTTCTAGGGACGAGTTCCACAAGGAGCGGTGATTATATATTGATGAAGTCCAGGATATGTCGAATTGTGCTTACCACAGATTCTGATCTTTGTTCCCTTTGAAGATAGTTGATAGGTCCTTTCAGCCATCGATAATGTCCCATACTAGGGTAAGAGGACCACCCTATTATTTGATCATTGTTGAGGCCTTCATAACTTCTTTCAAAGAAAATATTAGAAATACCATCAGGAGTAGTTCCTACCTCTAAAAGTATCACCAAACATTGGGAGTTTCTTCCAAGGTTGTGATACCAAACACGTTGTATTTTTCCATCAATCCGAGGAAAGACATGTTGTTCTTGAGGGTCTTCATCTCTATTTCGTTGTCTTGAAGGTTATGATAGTCGTAATGTCTCATCCGGTAAATCAGCAAATAATGGCTGTTGAGTTCAATTCGCTAGTTGTTGATCCTCCATCTCTTTAACATAAACAAATCTAATGACAAAATAGTAATACAAGGTAGGATGAAACCTCTATAGAACCTACTTTGTTTTATAGTAAAGATTTTCTTGAGTATTTATCTTCGTTTTCATGGATGTCGTCGATGAAATGCATTGACTTTTATTGATGCATTTATTAGATTCTTTGATGGCTCCCATGTGCGTTCACTAATATTGTATCCGCGCCAATGTACAAGATATTCCAGTCAATTTCGGTGCCGCCTTAGAAAAATCTACACGATACAAAATTAGTGCAAAAATAAATGATGTCTTAAGAGCTTCAAATGTTGCTTTGGCTTCTTGATTCCATTGGAATTTGTCTTTACAAGTCAAATGTGTAAGTGGAGCCACAACTCGAGAGAAGTCTTTGATGAAGATTCGATAATAATTTGCAAATCCCAAAAAGCATTGGACATCTCTTACCATCTTTGGAATCTTCCAATTCATGATTGTCTGGATTTTCTTAGAATCCATCATGAAACCATCATTTGAAATGATGTATCCTAAGAAATCAACTTGAGTAGTGTGAAATACACTCTTTTCCATCTTGGCGTTGTCGTGTAGTAATACAACCACTAGGTGAAAGAGGGAAGGAGTGATTATATTATAGAAGAGCTCAAATGGAAATATTTGAGAAAATTATCTTAGAAAAATAGATAATAGACAAGGAGGTAGTAAAAATTAAAAGGTGCTAATGCTGCCTTTTATAAAAGGGATTTCTACTTACTTTGTAAAGCCATAAATATGGTAAAACAAAGTAGATTAGAAAAATAATTGATATAGGTATGTTCAATAAGAAGTTAAGAGTAGGTTTTAGAGAAATTTACCTCAAAATTACAAGAGTTGATACCCGGAGAGGGCCAGTTAAGAACCTAGGTCAAAACCAGATCCCAGGGCACAAAATTGCGTGCCTACGGCGGATCCAGGGTTTTTTTTGCAAATCAGAGAGTGGGGTTAGAAGGAAAACTTGAAGAAGTTTGTATGTGTTTTGGTTTTGAATGATTTGGATAAAAGTTGAGTTTGTAAGAGCTTTGTAAAGTCAGAGTTGTTTTGGGAGACTTTAGAGTTTATGAAGTATATTGGGGTTTATATTTTTGAAGATTTTGTGAGATTGGCTATAGATTGTCAAGTGAAATTTTGTGGGTTTGTGCATACCGTTGTGCTTGTAAGATGTTGTGAATTTGAGATTGATCTAACGTTTCGATCAAAGGTTATTAAAGTTTACGAGGGTTGGGGTTTCTGGAATTGGGTTTTAAAGATCACTTAGGATTTTGCAGATTTTGAGCAATCTATCAGTTGGATTGGAGTGAAATTTACGTGTTTGTGTAGAAGACTTAATTTCCTATATGCATGTGAAATTTGGAAGCAATTGAATGGTGCAAATAGGAGGTTTAGGCACTGGAATATTGGCATGAAGATTGGAGAAGGAGGCCAGCTGATACCCGAGCAAATTTGTAAGTTTTTCTTCTTCTTCGTAAGTTGGATCTTCTTCAAACTTGGTGTGTGTGTTGGTAACTTAATTGTTAAGGTGTATGATAAATTTCAATCAAGATCAACGGTTTGTTTGATAGTTATTGTGGTTCTAAAACTGCCTTAGAAATTGCTTAGGGCTTGGCTAGGATTTAGGGTTTAAGATTTTACTAGGGTTTGATTAGGATTTGGATTTAGGGTTTAATTAGGGTTTCATTAGGATTAGGGTTTGATTAGGATTTGGATTTAGGATTTAGTTAGGGTTTCATTAGGATTAGGGTTTGATCAGGGTTTGACTTAGGGTTTGATTAGGGTTTGACTAAGGTTTGACCAGGGTTTGAGTTAGGATTTCATTAGGGTTAGGGTTTGATCAGGGTTTGACTTAGGGTTTGATTAGGGTTTGACTAAGGTTTGACCAGGGTTTGAGTTAGGGTTTCATTAGGATTACGATTTGATCAGGGTTTGACTTAGGGTTTGACCAGGGTTTGACTTAGGGTTTGACTAGGGTTTGATCAAGGTTTGACTTAGGGTTTGACTAGGGTTTGAATAAGATATGATTTAGGGTTTTAAGATTCTATTTTTAATATTTTCTAAATTTAGTAATTTATATATTATTTTCTATTATGATTATTGTATGACTCATTTATTCTTCTTTTATAATTTCTTTAAGATTGAATCAAGCTGAAAAATATTTTTAAGGTTTAATAGAAGTTATTTAAGATTCTATTAGAATTGTTAGGATTTTTTTGTGGCGTATTTCCTTTTTATCTTCCACAGCCAGGTGCCCGGAGCATTCTCAAGCAAGACTTCATGTATTACGATAGCGTACAATCTCACATCTTTAAGTTTTTGTAATACTTGACGAACATGTACTTCATGTTCTTCTACGTTCTTAGAATAGATCAAAATATTGTCTAGGTATCAGACGACAAAATTGTCTAGGAACTCACAAAAAACATCATTCATGAGATGTTAAAAAGCAGCTGGTACATTCGTAAGTCCAAAAGGCATGACATTATATTCAAAATGTCCATACCTGATTCAAAATGCAGTTTTCCATTCATCTCCTTTTTTGATGCGTATTAGATTGTATGCTCCTATTAGATCTATTTTTGTATAGATCCTAGCTTGATTCAATTGATCAAAGAGTCCTGATATGAGAGGTAATGGATATCTATTCTTGATTGTGATCTTATTGAGTCCTCGATAGTCAATATACATCCATAATGATCCATCTTTTTTCTTCACAAATAGAATTGGAGCTCCTGCTGGAGATTTAGAATGACGTATGAAATTCTTGGCCAAATTCTTGTCAATATACACCTTGAGTTCAGCCAATTCATCTTGTAATAAACTACAGATTGGTCCAAATGGTGGCTGAGTTTCTTCTTTAAGGTCAATTGAACAATCATATGGATGATGCTCTAGAAGAATATTTGCATTCTTTTTCTCAAAAACGTCTTGATAATCTTAATACTGAGTTGGAATACTACTTGAAGTCTTTCCATCATTGAAAATAGGTGTAGCATAAATGACAAAAGGTGATCCTTCTTTTGCAGTGTGCAAGAAAGCTCTTGCACCTTCAAAGGCAGGTTTAATTCTACTAGACTTATGATTTCTTAATTGATTAACTATATCCTTAGCTATAATTTTAGAAAAGTTCAAAGTATGAAAAATCCAATCTATTTGAAGGTTGTGTTTTTCTAACCATGATAGACCTAGAATAACTAGAATAGAGGGAGATCTAATTATGTTGAATATTTTGTAATTATTATGGCCATTTATTACTACATCTAGAGGAAGTGTTTTATGAGTAACATCTCCAGAAGATAAAAGACAACCATCTATGATTTCTACATGTACGGATTTAGATTTTTATACTATCTATATTTTATGGATAATAGCAAATTATTCATCTAAAAAGCAAGGCGAGGCTCCCGAATCTATTAAGGCAGAGGCTTTGTAATTATTAGGTCCTAAATACACATCTATTATAAAACAAAGAGATGGTTGTGAAGAGAAGATAGGACCTTTATTAGAAATTGTACAAGATCCCAGCCACACGGTCTTTATTGTGGCTGGACAAACTCATTTTTTGATATATTGTCTTCTTTGAGAGTCGTACTCCTCATCTTGTGGTTGCGTTGTTTCTTTGGACAATTTTGAGCAGTGTGTTTAGGTTCTCCACAATACAAGCATAATCCTTCTTGACGACATTGAGTCTTTTCTTGTTTAATAAGTGGTTTGAAACGTATAGCATCAATTTGCATGTCCTCGACTTCTGAAGGTACATATTGAGAAGTCATTGGTGTTGCCACTGAATTATAATGTCGCTGAGATTCTCTTGTACAACTTTTAGATCTAAATTCAAAAAGCTGATTATCACACTTCATTGCAAAGTCTATTGCTTGACTCAATGTTTGAGGATCGGGTAAGTTCAATATCAATTTCTTCACTTCATATTGTAATCCATAGAGAAACTGACTGATGAGTGCAGCATCGTCCCACTTGATATCGATTGCTAGTTGTCGAAATTGTGAAGCATATAATATCACTGATCGATTGCTTTGTCGTAGGATACAAAGTTTGTTGGTTGCAATACGAGTTGCATCATGTTCTCCATACATAGATCAAAATTCTGCTAAGAAAGCTTCTAAATTATCCAATATTGGATCACGTCATTCCAAAAAAGATGAAAACCAAGATAAGGCAAAACCTGAAAGTAGTGTACCAATAAATTTAACTTGCAATCCTACAGTTGGAAAACTTTGCGGTTGCAATTCAACTACCAGTTGGACTTGGTTGATGAATCCTTGAAACTTGGATCTTATGCCATCGAACTTCTCAAGTAGACCAATTTTTGGTTCTCTAATGCTTAGATGATGTTCCAATAGAGGAAGAATTATATGGCTTGGTGTAGATATTGAAGCAGCTCCAACCATATCTATATCTTCATTATTTGATAACCTTGTTGCTCCTTGTGAAGGTACAGTGAGTTGATGCATTGTAAGCATCAATTCTCTCATTTGCTCTTGTATTTGTGCCATCACACTGTTCATTTCGGCAAGCTTTGCCATGATAATACTTCAAAAAATATCTAATACCACTCGAGATAAGTAGAAGGGAGAACTAAAAAAATATTAAGAATAATATCACTTTAGAAGAGGGTAATCCGCAACTTCTAATATGCTTGTGTCTTATCGAGAGAAAGAGATAATCCACTCTTAATCAAGACAAGACAAAGCTATGATATTATAAGTGTACTCTTGTCAATCTGTCAAGGACATGAACTAGAAAAGGATATATAATCTAATGGAAATTGTATCAAAGAAAAGTCACAAAATTGAAATTAGAAAGTATGTATATTCAAAGAAAACTAGAATGGCTATTGCCAAAGACTGGAAACATGAAGACTCTTGAAATTAGATTAGAACCAAGAAAGGAGTTGACAAGAGTGAAGAAGGCTTTACTCTTGCATCTATAAATACTATCTAACTAAGAACTACGTGGCAATATTCTATAGGACCTCATACACGTGTTTCATTTGCAAGACACATGTCAAACTTGCATGACAAGTTTTCCACATGTGCGCCATGTACTTGGCTTGTTCCGCAAGCTACCAATATGTGCGCCATGTGGCTAGCTTGCTGACTAAGTTTTTAACCTACCAATCACCTATAGATATGTTTAAAGGTGATTTCGCATCTATAAAGCTTCTAAGAAGCTTGTCTATCAGATATTATCAAATCAACTTATTTTACCTACTTCTATTGGTCTATATTATTTAGGTAATTTATTGGAGTAAATCTTATGTCCATGACATCGTGCTACATTGACAAGCATTTTGAATTCATACTTATAAATAGAAGATATGTAACTTAATGTAATATAATTTAAACTTCTTAGTCCATAAGAAAAGAAGCATTGGATAGAAGAAGGTCTATACCTGTATCATGGCAAGGAAGGAAAGGTTGGCTATTGCCCCAAGAAACAAAATCAACACATTAACAAAATTAGGAGTGCAATTGTTCAAAAAAATGACAATATTCAACCACAATAGGGACTATACGGCTGGACAATCTAACATTACAAAATTATTCAAGTTCCTCTCTTTCTGCTCAACCTGCTCATTGTTCTACAATCTTGTTCTATTTTGGCCCTCAAAAGCTTCAAACAATCGCTTTGATAGATTCAGGGGCATCTACTTGTTTCATAGATGAGGCATATATTATCCTTCATAAAATTCCTCTATTACAGAAATCCAAACTTATTCATGTAGAGATAATAGATAGACAATTCTTATCTTCTAGTAGTGTCACTCATGAAACTACGCCTATAGAAGTATCATTCAAAGATCATAGAAACTAGATTGTATTCAACGTTATTAGAACTCCTTCAAATCATATTATTATCGAGCTGTCTTAGTTGGAAAAATATAATCCATGTATAGATTGAAGATTACAAAGGATAATATTTTTAATAAAAATCCCTACAAAAAAAATTCATAAAAAACCATGAATTGATAAACCTTTATTTGTTGGAGTAAGGACTTTTATAAGATCGACCAAAAAAAGTATGTTGTTTGTTATTTATGCTACTCCAATTAAATGAGATATGACTTCATCAATAAGTATTCCAAAGCAATATAGTGAATTTTAAGATATTTTTCAAAAGAAGAATGCTGATATATTGTCAAAGCACTGACCATACAATTGTGCTATAGATCTTTAAGAAAGAATGCAACTACCTTTTGGCCTAATTTATAATCTTTTTTAAAATGAGCTTTCAATATTAAAAAATTATATTGATAAAAATCTTGCAAAGAACTTCATCACACATTCAAAGTCTCTAATAGGGGCATTTATACTTTTTGTGAAGAAGAAGGATGGTTCCTTGCATATGTACATTGATTATTGAGAATTGAATAAGATAATAGTGAAGAATCATTATCCACTACCATTAATTTCAAGACTTTTGGAACAACTCGGCCAAGCCAAGATCTATATCAAGATAGATTTTTGTGGAGCATATAACTTGGTACAAATCAAAGAGGGAGATGAAAGGAAGATTATATTTTGGACAAGGTATGAACATTTTGAATATAATGTCATGTCATTTGGATTAATAAATGCATCCGCTATCTTTCAACATTCAATAAATAATATTTTTCAAGAATACTTAGATAAATTTGTAGTGATTTATTTTAATGACATCTTGATCTATTTGAAAAATTTGGAAAAATATAAGAGGCATGTTAAGTTGGTATTACAAAAGCTGCGAGATATAAGTTTATATGCCAAACCAGAAAAATGTGTATTTTATCAACCTAAGATGGAACTTTTGAAATACATTGTATCTATTGAGGAATTGATGATGGATCCTAAGAAGGTGGAGGCGGTTATGTAATGGGCCATTCTACAAATTGTGAGAGATATTTAATATTTTTTTTAGATTTGTTAACTTCTATTAGATCTTCATAAAAAATTACTTTCAAGTTGCCGCTTTTCTTACTCGATTGACATGTAAGGACAAGTTAGAATGGAAGCCTCAAGCAGAGAAGGTATTCTAAGACCTCAAGACAGTGTTTATTATAGCCTCAATTTTGGTACACTTAGACTTTATAAAGATATTTTACATAGAGATTGATGCTTCAAATTTTGTACTAGGGGCCATACTTTCATAAATGGATATAGATGATAAACTCCATTCCATTGCATTTTATTTTCAAAATTCTTTGTTATTAAAATTAATTACAAAATCCACAATAAGAAGCTTTTTGCTATTATAGATTCTTTTCAAAAATGGCATCATTTTCTTGAAAGAGCAATGCATCTTGTGATTGTAAATATTGATCACAAGAACTTAGTATATTTTATATCAGCATGTATTTTTAATTGCCGCCAAGCTCAATGGAATATGTCACTATCTGGATTTAATTTTGTTATTACTTATCATCTTGGGAAGCAATAAGGATTATTTGATGCTATATCAAAAAGATCATATCTTGTACCAAGGATAGAAGAGGCAATGTTTGATTAACAATATACAACTTTGTAAAAATCAAAGCAATTTTGTCTTTGCGTCAACTTTAAATTGGCACCTATTGATTCTAGTTTTTTCAATGAGGTACATATTCCAACCACTAATGATGCTATGGCCCTTAATATGAAGTGTTGCTTGAGAAAAAATGTTGATAAGTTTAAATTTGAAGAAGACCTTCTATACTTTGAAGAACGTTTTCAAAAGGACCAACATGACTGCGTTGTTGTATATCATGAAATCTTGTTTGAAAATACTCTAGACACTTGGCTATAGAAGATAAAAAGAAATAACAATAACTAGTTCTTATACCTCTACTCAAATTCTAAATAAACCTTAATCAAATCCTAATCAAATTTTAAGTTTATCCTAGTCAATCCTGATGAAATCCTAACTAAATTCTAATCAATCTTGATCAAATCTTGACTAAATTCTAACCAAACCCTGACTAAATCCAAACCAAATCCTAATCAAATCCTATCTAAATTCTAATCATATCCTAATTAAATTCTAATCAATGTTGATCACATCCTAACAAATCTTAAAATAAATCCTAATAAAATTCTAAAAAAAATCCTAAACTAAATCTTAATCAAATCCTAACCAAATCCTAAACTAAATCCTAACCAAATTCTAGCCGAATCTTAAACTAAATCCTAACCAAATCCTAATCAACTTATTTCAACCTTAAGACAGTTTAGAATCTCAATATCTATTAATTAAACCATTGATCTTGCTTAAAAATTTACACACTTCTTAAAAACTAAGTTGGCAACACGCGCATGTAATTTGAAGAAGATCAAACTTATCAACAAGAAATTCAATCCAAAATTTCAATCAAGTGTCGGCCAGCCTCCTTCTCCAATCTTAATGCTGATTGTTCAATGTCAATATCTCCTTCTTACATTACTCAATTGCTTCCAAATTTCACATATATATAAAAAATTAAGTCTTCTACATTCATACATATATAAATTTCATTCCAATCCAACTAGTAGATTGCTAGAAATCTTAGAAAACCTAAATGACCCTCAATTCCCAATTTCCAAGATTCCAATCCATATAAACTTCATTAATCTTTGATTGAATTATAAGATCAATTTTGAATTCACAGCATCCTACAAGCACAACCGTATGCACCAATCCACAAAATATCACTTATAGATCTATAACCAATCTCACAAAATATTCAAAAATATAAATCCTAATATATTTTTATAAAAATCAAAGTCACCAAAATCAACCTTGATTTTGAAAAGTCCTTACAAAGTTGTTACAAATTCAAATCACTTTTAATCAATGCTCAAAGAAAGATCCTCTAGTCCGCTTTCTAATTCCACCTTTTAATTTGCCAAAGAAGAATCGACCCACTGTAGGCATGCGGTTTTGTACCCAGGGTCTGATTTTGACCCACGCTCATAATCGGTTCTCTCCGGGTATCAATTTTGAGATTTTTGAGATAAATTTTTTTCAAATCTATTCTTAACTCTTTTCTAATGATTCTTATATTATTTATTTTTCTAATACACTTTGTTGAGCCTTATTTATAGTCCTACAAAGTAAATAGAGGCTTCTCCTATAAAAAGGTAGCATTAGCCTTTTAACTTTTTTTTACTTTCTTCTCTATTATCTATAAATCTTAGATAATTTACTCAAATATTTCTATTTGAGTTCATATATATTATAGTCATTTCCTTTTTCTTTCACCTAATGGTGGTGTCACTATATGACAACGCATTCTTCAATCTTCCCATGACTTTCTAGGTACAAGTTACTTTGGATTTAATAAGACATTGGAATTTATTTCTCAAGATTTTTGGTGGCCTCAACTGTGAAAGGTAGTGAAGGATTTTGTATTTTCTTATGACATTTGTTCAAGGTCCAAAAATCCTTGATAATTCCCTTATAGACTCTTGTAATCCTTGCATGTTTATAGAAGGTCATAGTCTTCTATCTTGATGGATTTCATCACAAATCTATTGCCATCCAATTCATTAGACAACATCTTTGTAATGTTTGATCGACTTATAAAAATGACTCTTTTTATTTTTTATAAAATAACTAAATTTAATAAAGAAACAACAAGACTCTTTTTTGACAATATATATATTCATACCATGGCCTACTAAATGATATCATATCTGATTGAGGATCCCAATTCATATCTAAATTTTAGAAATGTCTTTTTGAAATATTGAAGGTAGATATTAAATTTGCTTTAGATTTCCATCCTCAAACTAATGGCCAAATTAAACAAGTAAACTAAGTTTTGGAGTAGTATTTATGATGCAACATTAACTATCAATAAGACGATTGGATCTTATATCTGCTATTAATGGAGTTTATATATAATAATATTATTTATGCCTCAATTCAATGAACACCATTTTGTTCTAACTATAGATATTATTTGAAGCTTGATCTGTAGAGTACACCAAAGAATAACAATCTAACAACTGAAAGATTTGCAAAGCAGCTATCGCAACATCAAAAAACCTTAAAGCTTCATATACAAGTAGTTCAAGATGCTTATAAAATATCTGGAGATAAATTCAAGAATCAACCGCATGCTTTTTATATTAGAGATAAAATATGGTTTCTTTGACAGTATATTAAGACCAAGTGGCCATGTGATAAGTTGGACTATCAAAGGTTGGGACCATTTTTTTATCCAAAAGCAAATAAATTCAGTGGTATATTGCATAGAATTACCATCTGCTATGAAGGTACATCCAATTTTTCATGTCTTGCTTTTATAACCTTATAGAGAGTCGCATATTTTGAGAAGAGTACAATAATTGTTGCCTAATATCAAAATTGAAGACCATGAAGAATATAAGGTTAAAAAGATACTTGATTCATGGTAAAAGTGGAGCAAATTGGAATATCTTGTTCATTGGCAAGATTATGACATTAATGAGCGTACATGAGAATCGGCCAAAAATCTCACCAATGCACCTCAAAAGATACAGGAATTTTATCAATTCTATCTCCACAAACCTAAACGTATTTGATGATAACTTCTTGGTAAAGATTAGATTCAAGGAATATTTATAAGAGAGAGAGAGAATTAAATTAAAGCCTTCATCAGTATATATTCAAAGATTGAATAAAGTAATAGAAGCAACTTAATCACTATGTCAAACCTTCAAACATTAAGAGAAAAAAATTCAAAAGAATCATTTGCCATACAAGCTTTGAACAAATTAGTACAGTTTTTACAGCTTTTAATTGAGCAAAGTAAGGATAATACATTTTAGTGCCAAGTATGACCTTGGTTTGAGCCATTAGGAGGAAGATTCAACTATGCAAGTCTTGATTCTAATACTTGAGCTTTAGTGATATTGCTTGAACTTGGAAAGATAAATCCTTTTGATTATGAGATCTTATTTAGAGGATGTTTTGAAGGCCACAATAAAGATTAGATCTTTAGATGGAATATTTCAACAACTTAGGTAGTAGCTTAAGGCCATAGGCAATTTCTTTGAGGACCAATAGAATCCATTGCCTAAGAATGGAGAATAGAATACATAGCTTCACTAATACATTATATTCTTGATTTTTTAAATATATAATTAGATCGAGCTACTCGTGGAACTTGTCACTAGAAAAAGAGGTGATATTAGGGATATTTACTTTAGAAGTTCATAGGACCTTCTAGAACATTCTAGAAACTTCTTGAGATAGTGAAAGTTGGTTGAAAAACTTTCTAGTGGGTGAAAGTTGATTGCAAAGTTTTCTAGTTAGTGGAAGGAACTCAAGAAGCTTTGTAATTAGTAGGAGCTTAAGAAACTTTGTATTTTAATGGAAGCTACTCAGGAAGCATCTTAGATAGGAATATATATAGTGGTTGAGGCTGAAGAGTTCTTCAGTCTCAACAATATATCTCTTGGAATTCTAACTCACTTTTTTTGGTGTTGTTTGTATACTCATTTGTTTAATTCAAGTTCTTGTTGGTTTCTCTTAAAACCTTGTTCTATTTCAAGTTTGTTGCTCTGTATTTTTGTATTTTTAATATAAGTTTTTTGCATGTACTTAGCTTGTTGCATAAACTATCAATATGTGTGACACATAGCTAAATTATTATCTTAATTTTTAATCTATCAATCACCTATAGACATGTATAAAGATGAAATCACGTCTATGAAGCTTCTAAAAAATTTTCATATAAGATATTATCAAATTAATTTACTTTTATTTATTTCTATCTAGATAATTATTGGAATAAATCTTATGTCCATAGTATCCTCCTCCTTTCTAAGGACGAGTTCTATCAGGAACAATGATTATATGTTGAAAAAGTCCAAGATGCATTAAATTATATTTGTCACATACTTTGATCTTTATTCTTTTTGAAGATAGTTGATAGGTCCTCTCAGCCATCGATAATATCTTATACTAAGATAAGAGGACCACCTTAATATTTGATCATTGTTGAGGCCTTTATAACTTCCTTCAAAGAAAATATTTGAAATACCATCAGAAGTAGTTTCTACCTCTAAAAGTATCACCAAATATTTGGAGTCTCTTCCAAGGTTGTAATACCAAATACATTGTCATAATAGAGAGAATCTACCTCAAGAAAGCACAAAGCTTCTAGCTGCCACTAATTATTCAATCAAGATTCAAGTATAACAAAACCCCCAAATTTATATAAAATACTTTTTTATAGGGCTATTACATCCAATACATAAGTCTTATTTCCTCAAAACACTTAAAATACAACAAAATACTCTAAAACCTTCATTCACCCATAGAATAAACTTCAATAATCTAGAATTTTTAATCCAACCATCCAAACTCACTCAAAAAATATATAAAGAATTGATATATTTTTAATAACTACTATTACAAATTTCAACCATCGATTTATTATCAATCTTAAGATATTGCCAAAATCCTAATAGTAGCTTCAAACCCTTATTTACAAACACATGTGTACTAAATTCTTTATATCTCACAAACTAAAAGTTTAAATAATATAAAACTTTGATTTATAGCTTTTTAATATAATAATATATCTTTTTAGAAATTTTTAAATAATGATTCATCCAAAAGCTCAAGATATAGCAAAAACTATTACTATCAATAAAATGGGCTACTTACTCCCTTGGAATTCAATCTATTGTTTTTGACTTCTCATATTTTCTTCTTTGGAACTCCAAATATAGTAATTTCTTCACATTAATTGTAGATCTTTAAATCACCTCTATAGTCGCAACTTTTGATCTCCAAAAGCTTTCATATAATTTCTTGTATTCTTAAAAGAATAATAGTAGATATAATTTGTATATCTTAATTTCAAGCACCTACTCCTTCTTCATAAAAATTCCAAATCTTTTGATTCTTATATCAAAATTGTAATACAAAAAACAAACTTTCTAACTTTTGTTTTTAATTTTTCAATTGCTATCCTTGAAGTTACCAAAACCCTTATTTTTGTTGCAAGTAGCCTCCTCAAAGCCTATTGGGCATGACCATTGATCAATAGGAATGAAGAGCTTTACCCAATGCCTTTATTCATCCATTCTATTTTTTATTTTTTCATTTAAGCCTCTTAATAGTTGAGTTCTTCATCTTTGGCCTTCAATCTCCTCTCAAGACTTCATACTAAATATTTAGATTCTATGTAATTTAAATGCCATAATCAAACTAAGTAAAACAAACCAAAACAAAGTTTCTTATATCAATTCTTTTATATAATTTACTAATCATTCTAATATATATTAGAACTTATAAATATATTATGTATTTTGACTAATTTTTATATATTATAAGCATTTAAAGTACAACAACGTTGTATTTTTCCATCAATCTGAGGAAGAATATGTCCTTCTTAAAGATCTTCAATTCTATTCTATCATCTTGAAGGTTGTGATGATTATAATATTTTGTCTGATAAGTTAGCAAATAATAGCTCTTGAATTAAGTTTGTTGGTTGTTGATTCTTCATCTTTTTGATGCTAGAAAATTCAAAAGAATAACAAATAATGATATAAGATAAAATGAAATTTTTATTAAATTTATTTTATTTTATAGCAAAGATTTTTTTGATTCTTTATTTTGATTTTGATGGATGTTGTCTATAAAACATATTGATTTTAATTGATGTATTTGCTAGATTCTTGGATGGCTCTTATGTGCATTCATTAATATCATATTTGTGCCAATACATAGGATATTCTAATTGATTTTGCTGCCATCTTGAATCTAAGATTTCTTCCCCCTCAAATTCTTTGTTATTATCTATTTTTATAAGAGGCAATGGTATTTGTCTTTTTTTTTTATATATCCATTGTCTTGTATGACTCAAGTAGTGATATGTGAAATATAAGATGGATCTTCATAGATTTCATTAAATGTAATCAATAAACAATTGGATTGATTTGTTTACAAATCAAAAATGGTCACAACTTATAATAATTTAGCTTGTCATAAGAACGAATAGTCAAATATCATGACAAAGCAATCATATCTTATCGCCTATATAGAATTGAGATTTTTTCTTACTATAGACATTTGCATTGATCTTTTATCATTTTTGAACTTTTTTTAATTGCACAATCATTGTTATATATAGCTTTGATAATTAATTCTCTAAATCTTCTACTATAGGATTATCAACTTTTAAAAAATGAAAGATATCAAGTTGTGGATGATAATCATAATTGGCAAAGAATGAAGTTTGTTGAATAGGAGAATATACCAAATTATTATAAGCAAATTCTACCAATGGTAAAAGAGTTGTTTAATTATCTTAATGATAGTTAATAGTAAACTTCAAATATTACTCCAAAACTTGGTTTACTTATTCTATTTGTCAATCAAATTGAGGGTGGAAAGGTAAAGATAGTTTTATATCCACTTTCAATATTATGAAAAGAATTCTTTAAAATCTTAATATAAATTACATCTCTCTATCTAATATAATATTTGTTGATAATCTATATTAGTAATAGATATTATTAAGAAAGAATTTAATTATTTTTTTACGTGTAATAGATTTTATATATGATACAAAATGAGCCATCTTGGTGAAATAATTTACAATCACAAATATAGAATCATATGAACTTGATTTTAGAAGATCCATAATACAATCCATAGAATCAGAAGACCAAGATTGTTTTGGTATAAGTAATAATTAAAAATATCCATAAGATTGATGGTGAGGGATTTTTGATCTTGAATAAATGCCACATGGTTGTACAAACTTTTTAACAACCTTTCACATTTGAGGCCACCAAATCTCTCTTGATATTAGCTCTAATGTCTTGTTATATCCAAAATGTCATGCTGCAAGGAAGTTGTGACAAGCTTCAAGAGCACATAGTTGTGCTTCATCTTTAAGAGCATATAAGTGTCTTTTGAAATAGAATAAATTATTTTTAAACTCAAACTTGGAAGTATCATAAGACTTAGATGAATTATTCTTAATATCATGAACCAAAGGGTCTAAAGAGATATTATACTAGATTTATTTGAAAAAAATTAAATCAATATTTAATATTGATTTTATTGCTCAAAGATGAAATTGCTTTGGCTTGAAGAAGATTATTTATTATTGATCAAAAGTTGAATCTCTTTCTTTTGGCGCCTGATAAGAATTTTTAAAAAGAACATTAGATAGACCTTGTTGTTTTCCTAGCCAATAAGTGATAATAAACTCAAATCTTGACTAAGACATACTCCAACGAGCTTGATAACAATTCAACATGCGTATTGGCATAAAGTACTCAAAGTTCTTGTGATATGTATACACAATGACTAGACTAGAAGCTCATTTTAGATAATGGCACCATTCTTAAAAAGAATCCACAATCATAAAAAGTTTTTTATTATAAATTTTGTAATTAATCTTTATTATTGAAAATTTCCTAGAATAAAAAGCTATTAGGTGGAATATGTCATCTGCTTCCATTTGTAATAATATTGTGCTCAAAACAAACTGTGATGCATTTGTTTTTATAAAAAATGCCTTAAAAAAATTGACATAATATAAAATTGGTACAAAAATAAAAAATTATCTTCAAAGCTTCAAACGATGTTTCTACTTCTTTATTCCACTCAAGTTTGTCTTTACAAGTTAAGCATGTAAATAGAGTTGTAATTTAAAAAAAATCCTTGATAAAGCTTCAATAGTAATTGGCAAATCTTAAAAAATATTGCACATCTTTTATTGTTTTTAAAATCTTTCAATCCATGATTATTTGGACTTTCTTAAGATCCATCATGAGACCATTCTTTGAAATGATGTATCTTAAGAAGTCAACTTAAGTGATATGAAATACACACTTTTCCATCTTGGTGTACAATCTTGTATTTTTAAGTTTTTATAACATTCAATAAACATGTAATTCATACTCTTTTGTATTTTAAAAATAGATTAAAATGTCATCAAGATAATAGACAACAAAATTATCCAAAAGCTTATAAAAAATATCATTTATGAGATATTAAAAAGCAGTTGATATATTTGTAAGTCCAAAAGGTACAATATTACATTCAAAGTGTCCATTTCTTATTTGAAATACAATCTTCTATTCATCTCCTTCTTTGATGCAGACTAGATTGTATACTCCTTATAGATCTATTTTTATATAGGTCTTAACTTGATTCAATTGATCAAAAAGTTTAGATATAAAAAATAGAGGATATTTATTTTTAATGGTAATCTTATTGAGTCCTTGATAATCTTAACACATTCATAGTGATGGATCTTTTTTCTTTACAAACAAGATAGGAGCTCTTATTAGAAATTTTGAATCATATATGAAATTCTTTGCCAAGTTCTCATCAATATATTTTTTGAATTCAGCCAATTCATTTTGTGATAAATTATAGATTGGTCCAAATAGAGGTTGAGTTCCCTCTTTGAGATTGATTGAACAATCATATGGACAATGTTCTAGAAGAATATCTATATATTTTTTTTTTCAAAAATATCTTAATAATCTTTGTATTTGCTTAGAATACGACTTAAAGACTTTCTTCTATCAAAAATGGATGTAGCATAAATAACAAAAGGTGGCCCTTCTTTTGTTATATATATAAAAGCTTTTGTACCTACAAATACAGATTTTATTATATTAAACTTATGGCTTTTTATTTAGTTATCAAGATTCTTATTAATGCTGTGAGAAAAATCAAGTCTACAAAAAATCCAATGTATTTAAAGATTATATTTTTTTAATCATAATAAACCTAAAATGATTGAATTAGAGGAAGATTTAATTATATTAAAGATTATGTAATTATTATGACTATGGCATTTATAAGAAGGATTTTATGAATAATATCTTCAAAAGACAATGGATGACTATCTATGACTTCTATATGTATGGATTTAGTTTTTTGTACTAAAAATATTCTATAATTTTTAATAAATTCTTCATCTAAAAAATATATTGAGGCTCTTGAATCTAGCAAGATAGAGGCTTTGTGATTTTTAGGTCTCAAATACACATCTGTTATAAAAAAAAAGGCAATTTTGAAGAGAAAATATGACCTTTATTAGAAGTTATATAAGATTCCAATTGCATGGTTCCTATTGTAATTAGATGAACTTGTTTTTCACCTTCTTTGATAACCATATTCTTTATTTTGTGGTTGTATTTTTTTTTTGGATATTATTGAGCAATGTACTTAAGTTGTCAATAATATAAATAAAATCCTTCTTGACAATGATGAATCTTTTCTTGTTTAGTAAGAAGTTTGAAACATACCACGTCAATTTGTATGTCTTCTATTTTTGAATGCATGTATTAAGAAGGCGACAATATTGCCATTATATTATAATAACATTAAAAATCTTTTATTTGCCACTTTCATATCAAAATTCAAAAAGCTGATTATTACATTTCATAGCAAAGTTAATTACTTGACTCAATAACTAAGGATCAAATAAGTTGAACATTAATTTCTTTACCTCATATTATAATCTATAGAAAAATTAGCTAATAAGTGCAATATCATCCCACTTGATATTAGTTACTGATTATCAAAGTTGTAAAGTATATAATGATACTAATCAATTGTCTTATCATAAGATACAAATCTTATTGGTTGTAATACAAATTGCATTATGTTTTTCATATATAGATCAAAACTTTGCTAAAAATGCCTCCAAATTATTTAATTTGGATTATATCATTCAAAAAGAGATAAAAAATTTAATAAAATAAAACTTAAAAGTGGTATTATAATAAATCTGATTTATGATCCTTGAGTTAGATAATTTTGAGGTTGAAATTCAATCACTAGTCATACTTGATTGATGAATCCTGCAAACTTAAATCTTGTACTATTAAACTTTTTAAGCAAACTAATTTTTAGTTCCTTGATGCTTGGACGGTGTTCCATTATAGGTGAAGTAGTATGACTTGGTATAGACATTGAAGTAGCTCCAATCATTTCTGTATCTTTATTTACTACTAATCTTATTCCTACTTGTGGTGGTACATTGAATTGATACATTGCAAATATTAACTTTTTTATTTATTCTTGCATTTGTACCATTGTGCTTTTCATTTCAATAAGCTTTGTTATGATATTACAATAGAAACAAAAGTGTCTACTTTTAATGCAAAATAAAATAATCAAAAGAAAGAAAAAAAAATTCTAAGAACAATGTTAATTTAGAAGTAAATAATTGACAACTTTTAATATACTTATGTCTTATTAAAAAAAAAAAAAAAAAAAAAAAAAATCCACTCTAAATCAAAAAAAGACAAAGCTTTGATATTGTATATGCACTCTTGTCAATCTATAAAGGACATGAATTGAAAGAAGGTGCATAAATTAGTGAAATCTATGTCAAAGGAAAATAACAAAATAGAAACAAAAAAATATATATATTAAAGAAGAAATTGAAATGGCTATTGTCAAAGACTAGTAAATATAAAGACTCTTGAACTAAATTAGAAGCAAAAAAAGAATTGACAAGAATGAAGAAGACTTCATTTTTGTTTCTATATATATTATTTACATAAGAGCTACGTGGCAGCGTTCTATAGAATCTTCAATACGTATCTAATTTGCAAGACATATATCAAACTTGCAAGACATATATCAAACTTGCAAGACAAGTTTTCTACATGTGTACCATATATTTAGCTTGTTCTATAACCTACTAACATGTGCAATATGTGGCTAACTTGTTGGCCAAGTTTTTAATCTACTAATCACCTATAAATATGTATAAAGGTGAAATTACATCTATAAAGCTTTTAGGAAGCTTCTTTATAAGATATTATCAAATTAATTTACTTTTATTTACTTCTATCTAAATAATTATTGGAATAAATCTTATATCTGTAATAATAATTCATCAATTTATATATTTTTATATTTATTTTAAATATATGTTATATAAATATTATTTTAATATGTTCAATATAAAATCAATGATATTTATTATGTATATGTATATATATATATATATATATATATATATACATATGATTTTGAAATATAATTCAATTATGTATTATTAATTGATTTATTTATTAGTATAAAAATAATATTAGTAGCATCAATAATATCATCTTTAGATTTTGAATTGTGGATATAATAGAAATAAATAATAAAATAGATTCAAATTTTAAAAAATAAATTAAAATTTAAAATTTATTTATATAAAAAAGTCTAAAAACTTTATTAGCAAGTTTATAGTCTTTTGTTGGTTTTGTATATATATATATATATATATATATATATGTATGTGTGTGTGTGTGTGTATGAATAAAAATATAACTTTGATTATTTTTAGTTTTTTCAATAACATTGATATATTTTTGTTGTTTGTATCTTTTATAGGACTAAAAACTTTTATATGTCAAAATTCATAGTTGATTTTTGTAAGGATCAATGACTAGAAGCAAAATTTGATTATAAAAAAGCAAATAAAGATGTTCTTGTAACTATCCTTGAACACAATGATATTCTTCATCTATAATATAAAACAAATTTAGATATTAATTTATAAGAGTAAAAACGCTTATATTTTTTTGTTTGTTTTAATTCTTACTAATAAAGCTAAAATCTTGTAGTAAAACTTCTAAATAGATGTAATTTACAATTCTAGAGACTTGCGGTTTTATCTTATAAAAACTTATTGTTCAAAATTTTTACATGTATTTTCTATTTAAAATTTTTATTAAAATTTATTAATTAATATCATTAAAGAAGAATCTAAATATATATACATAAATATTAAATTATCCAAAGATTGATAAATTTTATGAGGTTTTATTTTTAAAAATATATCCTTAAAAAAAAAATTATAAAAAAAAATTATTTTTACTGTTTTAAATAGTAGTAATAATATCAATTATTTTTTAATAATGTTTCACTCAAAATTGACATATATTTTTAAAATTTATTTTTAGTAAAATAAAAAATTATCAAAATAATATCTAATATAAAAAATTAAAATCCATTTAAAGATCCAAATTGCATTAATAATAATTATAGTACTATTAACATTTGATTTGACTATCTTATGTGAGTATGGTATTTTTGTAAATAAAATAAATAAAAATATTATAATATTTTATAATTTAAAATTATGATTTAAAATAAATATAAATATTTGATTAAATATTATTTATTTTTATTTATAACCTCATATATTTAAATATATTATTGATATAAAATATTAAAAAAAGAAAAATATGTGAAATTCATACATGACAATGATTTTTAATATTATATGGTAAATATATTTATAAATATGTTAAAAAATATATAAAAATAACTATAATTTATAACTATGTAAATTATAATTTATAACTATGTCAAGTATGCTCTCAAATTCATTTATCTAATCAACAAGAAAACTCTCTATTTGCCATAAGTACACAATTTTCTATCTTAGGATTTAGTTTCAACCTTAATTCACAACTAGCCTTCTTTGGATATATGGATAAATTTTATACTTCAATCCAAATTATAAAATGGCCTCAACTAAAAATTACTTGTAATTGGTGGTCTAAAGTGAAGGAAGCAAATAGCAAGAATAAAAGAAGAACAATGCCAAATAAGTGAAATAAATGAAATCAAACACTTACACAATTCAAAACTAGGTCAGAGTTTATTCATTATATTTTTATCTAATAAAAATTAAAAATTAAAAATTAAAAAAATAAAATAATAATTTTATTATCTTTTTAATGACATAAGAAACACATACATCTAAATTATTATAAATAATTTTTAAAAGTTTAAAGATAGGAAGTAAATAATTAAAAACTTAAATAAAAATATTTTACCTTAAGGATAATTTTTTTATAGATCAAGGGTTTGAACCTCACCAAGACTCACATGTAGTGTATATGATATTCCAGAGAGGCCTCAAGATCTTAGTCTTATACTCCTATCTACATCTAAGGTGCCACGATCCATATGGGACTTGTACACCCGTCTTCCTACAAGGACTAGACTAGCTGTTGATCCTTCTATTTTTTATTAGTAGAATTATTAATTTTATATTTTTGACTTCACCATGGTATTTAAAAATACCCAGTTAGTCTAGGAACCAAGTATGGCCTCAAATCTTGCTCCATTTCTTCATAATGGCTCCCAAGGTGATAAAACTCAATTTTATCAAAGTTTTGAAAATAGCTCTAAAAATTCTTTAAATTTTTTAAATAAATTCGAAATAAATTCTAAAAAATCTTTTAATTTTATTATATTATTAACATCTATTTAAGACTATATTTTCCTATCTTGTTGATTTTTTATAATATTAAAATTAATTTAAATCTATTAAAAATCTTATTTATTATATAATTAATTAAAAAGATATGATGTTCTTTTTTATGCTTCTTTTAACTACTAATTAATTATTGATAATATTTTTATAAGTAATGCATATAGATAATGATATTTTTTTACTTCTCTATTAAATATTTTTATTACTTCTCTATTTTTTTTATCTACATTTTTTGAAATAATTTTATTATTTAGTCTTCAATTAAGCTTCTTTATAATATATATCTTCTTTTATTGTTTTCATCCTATAGCCATATTACAGTACAACAACATTTGTTAGAGAATTTAAGATAGCAGATTAGCAAAAAATAAGGAAAATATTACAAAACTAGAATGATTTCAAGAACAAAGAACTAGATGGTTGATAAGAACAAAGAACTAGAATGATATCAAGAAATAAGGCAACACTTTGAATTGCTCCAAGATTTATATTGGCAAGATTGACATGTACTTTAATCTTGCTTTTTATTTAAATTACAAGATCTATGTCTTATTGAATCTTCTAAAAATATCTTAAAAGATTTTAGAAGACTGAAGAAGATTTTAAAAGATTGAAGCAAGTTCTAGAAGACTAAAGGAGGTTCTAGAAGATTTTAGAAGACTACAAAAGATTTTAAAAGATTGAAGAAGATTTTAGAAGGTTCCAGAAGATTGAGGAAGATTTTAAAAAATTAAATAAGATTTTGGAAGACTATGAAAGATTTTAGAATGTGGTGACTTAAAATGTGTTTGTAATATCACCTCCCCTTTTAGCAATAAGTTCCACATATTAAAGACATACACTCCGAAAGTCCACAAAATCTTTTAAAATATTCTAGAATCTTTCTAACTAGTGAAAGTCAATCGAGAAGTTTTCTAGTTAGTGGAAGGAGCTGTCATGGACATATACATAGTTACCTATATGATCAGATAGAATTAGATAAAAGAAGGTAAAAGCAAGTTAATTCCATAATATCTTTAGAAAAACTTCCTAGAAACTTCATAGACGCTACTTTGACTTTATAAGTGTCCATAATAGACTTTTGGATTAGAAACTTGGTCAATAAGTTAGCCACATGTCGCACATGTTGGTATCTTGAAGACCAAGTTAAATACGTGGCGAACATATAGGAAACTTGCCCTGCAAGTTCGACACGTGTCTTGCAACTTGGACACGTGTCTTGTAAATTGGACACGTGTTGGAGGTCCTATAGAACGTCGCCACTTAGCTCTTAGGTAGATAGTATAAATAGAGACAAGAGTGAAGCCTTCTTCACTCTTGTCAACTCCTTTCTTGTTTCCAGTCTAGTTCAAGAGTCTCTAGTTTTCTTGTCTTTTGGCATTAGCCATTCCAGTTTCTTTTTAATACATATACTTCTTTATATTTATTTCTTTGAGAGAGGTCTCACTTGTTTATTTGATTTCATCCAGTTATTGTCCTTGACAGATTGACAAGAGTACACATACAGTATCAGAGCTTTGTCTTTTCTTGATTAAGAGTGGATTACCCCTTTTTCTTGATAAGACATAAGCATATTAGAAGTTGTGGAGTACCCACTTCTAAACTGATATTGTTTCTAGAATTTTTTTTCTTTTGAGTGTGTGTTCCGTATTTCTTGAAATAAGAGTAGACATCTTCCTTTCTATTATATTATCATGGCAGAGCTTACGGAAATGAAGAGTGCAATGGCACAAATGCAAGAGCAAATGAGAGAACTAATGCTTGCAATGCATCAACTCAGTTTACCACCACAAGGAGCATCAAGATTAGCAGGAAGTGAAGATGTAGAGATGGTTGGAGCTACGTCAATATCTATACCAAACCATGCTACCTCACCGATGATAGAGCACCGTTCAAACGTTAGAGAACCAAAAATTAGTTTGCCTGAGAAGTTTGATGGTACAAGATCTAAGTTTCGAGGATTCATCAATCAAGTATAACTGGTGATCGAACTTCAACCTCAGAGTTATCCTACGCATGGATCTCAAGTTAGGTTTATTGAAATATTACTGTCGGGCCCTGCCTTATCGTGGTTTTCATCTTTTCTTGAACGACGTGATCCAATATTGGATAATTTGGAGGCATTTTTTGCGGAATTTTGATCGATGTATGGAGAACATGATGCAATTCGTGTTGCAACCAACAAGATTTGCATCCTACGACAAGGCAATCGATCAGTGTCATTATACGCTTCACAATTTTGACAACTAGCAACCGACATCAAGTGGGACGATGCTGCACTCATCAGTCAATTTCTCTACGGATTACAATATGAGGTAAAAAAGTTAATGCTCAATTTACCCGATCCTCAGACATTGAGTCAAGCAATTGATTTTGCTGTGAAGTGTGACAATCGACTTTTTGAGTTTCGATCCGAGAGTCGTAAAAGGGAGCCTCAACATTATTATTCAATGGCAACATCAACAACCTTACAAAACGTACATTCGAAAGTAGAAGACATGCAAATTGATGCGATACTATTTAAACCTCTTACTGAACAAGAAAAGATTCGTCGTCGTCAAGAAGGATTATGATTATATTGTAGAGAACCTAAGCACACTGCTCATCATTGTCCAAAGAAACGTTGCAACTACAAAATGAGGAGTACGGCTCTCAAAGAAGATAACATGTTGGAAAACGAATTTGTCCAGCTACAATAGGGACCGTGCAGCTGGAATCCTGTACAATTCCCAATAAAGGTCCTATTCTCTCCTCAGAACCCTTTCCTTGTTTTATGATAGATGTATATTTAGGACCAAAAAATTACAGAGCCTCTGCCTTATTAGATTTAGGAGCCTCAGCATGTTTTCTAGATGAACAATTTGTTAAGAATCGTAAAATATCTTTAGTACAGAAACCTAAACCCGTACATGTAGAAGTCATAGATGGTCGCCCATTGTCCTCAGGAGATGTCACTCATGAAACCCGTCCTATAAAAGTAACAATAGATGGTCATAATAGCTATGTAACCTTTAACATAATTAAATCTCCGTCTAATCCAGTTATTCTAGGTTTGTCATGGCTAGAAAAATATAACCCTCAAATAGATTGGAATTCTTGTAGACTTGACTTTTTCCATGATATTATTAAACATCCTACTGATCCAATAAAAAGCTACAAGCTTGGTACAGTAAAACCTGTACTAATAGGTGCAAAAGCTTTTATACATGCTGTCGTGTTGTGACACGATTATATGGTGAAATTATGACTAAAAATGATTTTTCAATTAATACTCTATTATCTTAGTTCAACAAAAATTCAACATATTTTAATAAGGTTTTTATGAGAGTCTCTTAGTTTATTTTCTTTACTTAATAGCTAGTAGATAAGAATTGGTTAGCAATTTTATCTTCTAGGTTGTAGTAATTCTTTTATTGTCTTAGAAAGGCCATTAAATAATAAAAATATAGTAAAAAGGATAAATTACTAGCATGATTGACATTAGGATTAAGTTGAGGGTAGGGTCAGGCTATAAAATCCCTAGGATAGGTTAGATGGATACCCAAGGGTTGGCCGTTTGTAGGACAGGGTCAAAATCAGACCTTTGGCTACTAAAACGGCTGCCTAGGGCAAATCAAGAAACTTTTGGCATATCAAATTATGGGGTTAGAAAGAAGACTTAAGAAATTTTGCATAGGATTTGGTTGGGAGTGATTTGAATTAGAATTGACTTTGTAAGAGCTTTTCAAAATCAGGGTTGTTTTGGGCGACTTTGGTTTTTGTGAAATAAAAGAAGGTTTATGATTTGGGCAACTACAAAAGTTTTATAGACGATCTACAGCTAAATTTTTGTGGATTTTTGAATATTATTGTTGTTAATGTGTGCTATAATTTTGAGCTCAATCTAACAATTTAATTGTATTTAATTGAGGTTTAAGTAGGTCAAGGTCTTGGGAATTAAGCTTTGAAAGTCAGTTGGGGTTTTTAAGATCTTGAGCAATTTGCTAATTGGATTGGAATGAAATTTAGGTGTATGGGTAGTAGACTTGTTTTTCTATGCACATACAAAATTTGAGAGCAATTGAATGGTGTGAAAGGGAGATTTAGGTACTGGAATATTGGCATTAAGATTGGAGAAGGAAGCCGGCCGTCACCCATGCAAATTTATGGGTTTTTCTTCTTTTTGTGAAGTTAGATCTTCTTCAAACTTAATGTGCTTGTTTTCAACTTAATTAGTAAGGTGTGTGAAAAATTTCAATCAAGATCAATGATTTATTTGGTAGTTATTGAGATTCTAAAACTACCTTAGGATTTTCTTAGGGTTTGGTTAAGATTCGACTAGGGTTTAATTAGGATTTGTTTTAGAGTTTGACCAGGGTTGACTAGGGTTTAGTTAGGGTTTATTTTAGGGTTTAATTAAGGTTTGATTAAAGATTATTTAGAAATTGATTAGAGAGATTAAGACTAATTTTATTGCATATTTCTTTTTTTATCTTCCATACTTTTTTTATCTTCCATAGCCACGTGCCCGGAGCATTCTCAAGCAAGACTTCACGACATACGACAACGCAGCAAAAGAAGGATCAACTTTTGCTATTTACGCAACATCCATTTCTTATAGTGGAAAGGCCTCAAGTGGCATTCCAAGCCAATACCAAGACTATCAAGATGTTTTTGAGAAGAAGAATGCTGATATTCTTCTGGAGCATCGCCCATATGATTGTTCGATTGATCTCAAAGAGGGATCTCAGCCTCCATTTGGACTAATCTACAATTTATCACAAAATGAGTTGGCTGAACTCAAGGAGTATATTGAAGAGAATCTGGCCAAGAACTTCATACGCCATTCCAAATCTGCTGCAAGAGCTCCAATTCTATTTGTAAAGAAAAAAGATGGATCATTACGAATGTATGTGGATTATCAGGGACTTAACAAGATCACTATCAAGAACATGTATCCACTATCTTTAATCTCTGGACTTCTTGATCAACTGAATCAAACTAAGATCTATACAAAAATAGATCTACGAGGAGCATACAACTTAGTTCGCATTAAAAAAGGAGATGAATGGAAAACTGCATTTCGAACAAGGTATGGACATTTTGAATATAATGTTATGCCTTTTGGATTCACAATTGCACCAGTTGTTTTCCAACATCTCATGAACGATGTTTTTCATGAATTCTTAGATGATTTTGTTGTCTGCTATCTAGACGACATTTTAATCTACTCTAAGAACGTAGAAGAGCACGAAACACATGTTTGTCATGTCTTGCAAAAACTCAGAGAAACAGGATTGTATGCCAAGATGGAAAAGTGTGTATTTCACACTACTCAAGTTGACTTCTTAGGATATATCATCTCGAATGATGGCCTCATGATGGATCCTAAGAAAGTCCAAATAATCATGGATTGGAAGATTCCAAAAACAGTAAGGGATATACAATATTTTTTAGGATTTGCCAATTACTATCGAATCTTCATCAAGAATTTCTCTCAAGTTGCAGCCCCACTTACACGTTTGACTTGTAAGAACAAGCTCGAGTGGAGTAAAGAAGCAGAAGCATCATTTGAAGCTTTGAAGAAAGCTTTTACTTCTGCACCAATTTTGTATTGCGTTGATTTTTCCAAGGCATTCTTTATAGAAACAGACGCATCTGACTTTGCCTTGGGTGCAGTATTGTCACAAATGGGAACAGATGACAAACTCCATCCAGTAGCTTTTCATTCCAGGAAATTTTTGTCAGCATAGATCAACTATAAAATCCACGATAAAGAATTTCTCGCAATTGTGGATTCTTTTCAAGAATGGCGTCATTATCTAGAAGGCGCTTCTAGTCCAGTCACCGTGTATACAGATCACAAGAACCTCAAGTATTTCATGTCAGCACGCGAGTTGAATCGTCGTCAGGCTCGTTGGAGCATGTCTCTATCAAGATTCGAGTTCATTATTACATATCGGCTAGGAAAACAACAAGGTCTGTCCGATGCACTTTCTAGACGTTCTTATCTTGCACCAAAAGAAGGAAATACAGCTTTTGATCAACAAAGAACGACTCTCTTGAAGCCGAAGTAATTTTATCTTCGGGCAACGAAATCAACATTAATTGTTGATTGAACTTTTCTCAAGCAAGTCCAGTTAAGTATGTCCTCAGATCCTCTTATTCATGAAATTAAGAATAATTCTTTTAAGTCTCATGATATTTTGAAGTTTGAGTTTAAGAAAAATCTACTCTATTTCGAAGGGCGATTATATGCTCCAAAAGGTGAAGCACGATTACGTATTCTTCAAGCTTGTCATGACTTCCCGGCAACAGGACATTTTGGATACAATAAGACTCTAGAGTTGATATCTAGAGATTTTTGGTGGCCTCAAATGTGGAAGGGAGTCAAAGATTTTGTAAAAACATGTGATGTTTGTTCAAGATCAAAAACTCCTCGCCACCGACCCTACGGACTTCTTCAGCCATTACCCATTCCAGAACAACCATGGTCTTCTGTGTCTATGGATTTTATCATGGATCTTCCAAACTCAGGTTCTTATGACTCTATATTCGTGATAGTAGATCGTTTCACTAAGATGGCACATTTTATACCATGTAAAAAATCTATCACAGGCAAAGAAACAGCTAAGCTTTTCCTTGACAATATCTACCGCTATCATGGATTACCTAAGGATATTATATCGGATAGGGGAACTCAGTTTGTATCGAGATTTTGGAGAACGCTTTTCAAGATTCTAAAGGTGGATATAAAGCTATCTTCAGCTTTCCATCCTCAAACTGATGGACAAACGGAGCGCGTAAATCAAGTCTTGGAACAGTATTTGAGATGTACCATCAACTACCAACAAGATGATTGGACAACTCTTTTACCATTGGCAGAGTTTGCTTATAATAATACGATACATTCTTCTACACAACAAACACCTTTCTTTGCCAATTATGGTTACCATCCACGACTTGATACTTTTGACTATTCGAAAGTTGACAATCCTGCGGCGGAAGACTTGGTAAATCATTTGTCAGAACTACATACAACAATGAAGGCACAATTAAAGGAAGCTCAAGAACGACAAAAGATAAACGCTGATGCGTATCGGAAGGAACAACCACAACTCAACATAGGCGACAAGGTATGGCTACTTCATCGCAATATCAAGACTACGCGACCTTGTGACAAGTTGGACTATCGTAAGCTTGGACCTTTTCGTATTTCTAAACAAATTAATCCAGTTGCATATCGATTACACCTACCAGAGTCTATGAAGATCCACCCTGTATTCCACGTGTCTCTTCTTGAACCATATAAGACAATGAACATACCAAGAAGAAGACAAGTGCCACCTCCTCCTATAGAAGTGAACAATAATGACGAATTTGAAGTGGAAGAAGTCTTAGATTCAAGGCGGCGCCAAAATAGGTTGGAAAATCTTGTTCACTGGCACGGATACGATATTAGTGAGCGCACATGGGAACCAGCAAAAAATCTGGCGAATGCAGCGAGGAAGGTGGAGACCTTTCATCAACAACATCCATCGAAACCAAGATGAAGACTTTCCCTATAAAAAAAACAAGATGTAGGCAAGATAACATTCAACTTTCTATCCTTGTTTGTAGCTTCTTTGTATTTTGTGACGCTAAGGAGATGGAGAATCAATAGCCAGCGGATTTGACTCAAGAGCCTTCATTTGCTGACCTACCAGAGGAGACATTGCGACTGTCACAACCCTCAAGACGACGCAACCGAAATGAAGATCTTCAAGATTGATATGTTCTTCCTCGAATAGATGGTGAGATACAATGTGTTTGGTTTCATGACCTTGGAAGAGATTCTCGATGTTTGGTGATTTTATTGGAAATAGGAACAACTCCTGACGGTGTTCCAGATGTGATATTTGAAGGAAGTTATGAAGGTCACAACAATGATCAAATAATAGGGTGGTCTTCTCGCCCTGGAATGGGACACTATCGATGGCTGAGAGGACCTATCAATTACCTTCGAAGAGAACAAAGATCAGAGTATGTGGCAAATACTATTCGCCGCATCTTAGACTTTCTACACATGTAATCATCGCTCCTCGTGGAACTCGTCCTTTAAAGGGGGGGTAATGTCACGGACATATACATAGTTATCTATATGATCAGATAGAACTAGATAAAAGAAGGTAAAAGCAGGTTAATTCCATAATATCTTTAGAAAAACTTCCTAGAAACTTCATAGACGCTGCTTTGACTTTATAAGTGTCCATAGTAGACTTTTGGATTAGAAACTTGGTCAATAAGTTAGCCACATGTCGCACATGTTGGTAGCTTGAAGACCAAGCTAAATACGTGGCGAACATATAGGAAACTTGCCCTGCAAGTTCAACACGTGTCTTGCAACTTGGACACGTGTCTTGTAAATTGGACATGTGTTGGAGGTCCTATAGAACGTCGCCACTTAGCTCTTAGGTAGATAGTATAAATAGAGACAAGAGTGAAGCCTTCTTCACTCTTGTCAACTCTTTTCTTGTTTCCAATCTAGTTCAAGAGTCTCTAGTTTTCTTGTCTTTTGGCATTAGCCATTCCAGTTTCTTTTTAATACATATACTTCTTTATATTTATTTCTTTGAGAGAGGTCTCACATATTTATTTGATTTCATCCAAATATTATCCTTGACAGGAGCTCATGAAGCTTCCCAATTAGTGGAAGGAGCTCAAATAGCTTTTAAGTTAGTGAATGGAGCTCAAGATGCTTCTTAGTTGGTAGAAGTTGCTTGAGAAGTATCCTAATTTGATGGAAGGCACTCAAAAAGTGTCCTATATAAGACTATATATAAAAGTCAAGACTGAAGAATTCTTCAATCTTGACAAATAAAGATTAGATGCCATTGTCAAGGCTAAAGAATTCTTCAATCTATACAAAAAATACTTCTATTTGCTTTATAGGACCATAAAGAAGGTAAAACAAGAAAAATTAGTAAAAATAATAATATAAGCATCTTTAAATCAAAGCAAAGGATAGTTTTTCGTAAAATTTATTTTAAAAAAACTTGGATTGATATTTGAAGAAGGTTGATTATAAACCAAAGTCAAAATCAAATTCCAAGGCATAAAACCATATGCCTATAATAAATGGGAGGTTCTTTTTTTGATTAAAGAATAGAATTGATAAGCAAACTTTATAAAAATTTTTTGAGCATTAGTATCAAGGTTTTTGAATTTGAAATGATTTTGTGAGAGCTATGCAAAATCATGGTTCTATTAAAGTGACTTTAGTTGCTGAAAAATAAAGTGGATTCACATTTTTAAAAAATTTAAAAAATTTTATAGCAAATCTATACGTAAAAAATTTTGTACTTATGAATATAATTATATTAAATGTGTGTTGTGATTTTTAGCTTAATCAAACAATTAGATCAAAGGTTATTAAAAATTGAGCGGACTAGGATCTTAAAAATTGGATTTTGATGGTTATTTAAGATTTTTGTGATTTTAAGCAATTTATTTATTAGATTAGAATTGCTTTTTTAAAATAAAAGTTGACTTATTTTTTAATATTTTTGTAAAATTTTAGAGCATGTGAATGGTGCAAAAGAAAGCTATTGATGTTGGAAGATTGACATCAAGATTGAATTAGAAGGATGGTTGATATCTAAATAGATTAGGAGCTTTTTCTCTCAATTTGTAAGTTCAAATTCCTTCAAATTTTGTATGTCTATTTTTAATTATTAGATCAAGAAGTATAAAAATTTTAAAATAAAAATCAATGATAAATATAATATTTATTTAAGTTTTAAATCTATTGTAGGATTTGATTAGGATTTTGTTAAGATTTACATAGAAATTTTTAAAGAATTTTATTAGAATTGATTAAATTTAGATTAGAATTTTATCAAGACTTACTTAGGATTTTTTTAGAATTTAATTGAAATTGGTTAGAATTTATTTAAGATATCTTTAGAATTTTATTAAAATTATTAGAATCTTATTAGGATTTTATTAAAATATGATTGAATTTTCATTAGGATTTGATTAAAATTTTGTTAGAATTTATTTAAGATTTGATTAAAATTTAATTAAGATTTTCTAAGGATTTCTTTAAGATTAGCTAAGATTTGATAAAAATTTCTTAAATATTTTTTTATAATTTCTTTATGAATTTTTAAAGATTAATTTAGGATTATTTTTAATAATTTCTTTAGTATTTCTTTAGTATTTTTTAAATATTTCTTTTTGATTTTTTTATAAAATTCTTTAAAAAATTTAAAGATTTTTTTATGATTCTTTTAGAATTTTTTTAGAATTTCTTTATATTTCTTTTAAAATTTCTTTAAGATTAAATTAGAATTTAATTAAGATTGTTAAAGATTCAGTTTGAATTTTTTTAGAATAGTCTAAAAGATTTTATAAACTTTTGAAGTATATATATCTAACATCACCTCCTTCTCTAACAACAAGTTCAAAGAAGAGCTCATACCTTTGGGAATCTTCTTATATATATAAAAGTCAAGAATACGTTGCATTAATAAAATTATATATTTTATTCACTATTTTTGGATAATATGTTCTTCTGGTCCTTAAAAGAATTGCCTATAGCTTTGAGTTAGTACTTTCATTGTTGAAACATTCCATCCAAGGATTTGATCATGACTATAATCTTTAAAATATCCTCTAAACAAGATCTCACGCTTAAGAAGATTCATCTTTCTAAGCTCAAGCAATATCACTAAAGTTTAAATATTACAATCAAAACTTGCATAGTTGGATGTTGGTTTTAATAGCTCCAACTATGGTCATACTTGGCGTTGAAATGTATCATCCTCACTTTGCTCAATTGAAGGCTATAAAAATTATATTAATTTGCTTGAAACTTATATAGCATGTAAATCTTTTGAATCTTATTCTACTAAATCTTTTAATACTTGAAGGTTTGACATGGTTGTTGACTTGCTTCTACAACTCTATTCTACCTTGAAATAGATGACTACATATTGAATAAGGTTTTGATTTGATTCTCTCCTTCTTATAGATATTTCTCAAATCCAATCTTCACTAAGAAGTTATCATCAAACATATTTAAATTTGTGAAAATAGAATTAATAAAATTCTTGTATCTTTTAAGGTACATTGGCAAGATTTTTGGCCAATTTTCATATGTGTTCATTGATATCATAGTCTTGCCAATGAACAAAATATTCTAATTTGTTTCACATTTGCTATGAATCAAACATCTTTTTTACCTTGATTTTTTTTATGATTTATTATTTTAAGATTAGGTGGCAATTCTTATATTCTTCTCAAAATATACAACTTTCTATAAGGTTCCAAAAAAGAGACATGGAAAACTAAATGTACCTTCATAGAAGATGGTAGTTCCAAGTAATATGCCACTAGATTAATTTTTTTATGGATGGAAAATGGTCCTAATCTATAATAGTCCAACTTATTATATGACGGCTTGATTTTGATGTTTCGTTAAAGAAGCCATATTTTATTTTTAATATGAAAAACATGTGATTGATTCTTGAATTTATTTATAGATGCCTTATAAGTGTTAGGAACATACATTTTGGAGGTTCACAAAACCCTGTAGAACATTTTAGAAGCTTCTGAAGTTAGTGAAAGTAGATTGAGAAGCTTCCTAGTTGGTGGAAGGTGCTTAAGAAGCTTCCCAATTAGTAGAAAGAGTTCAAGTAGCTTCCTAGTTGGTGGAAGCTGCTTGAAAAGCTTCTTAGTTTGATGATAGCTGCTCAAGAAGCATCTTAGACAAAAATATATATAAGGGTCAAGGCTGAAGAGTTCTATAGTCTTGACAACGCATCTCTTAGAATTTTAACTCACCTTTCTTGGTATTGTTCATGTACTCATCTGTTTAATTCTAATTCTTGTTGATTTCTTCTAGAAACCTTGTCCTAGTTTCAAGTCTCTTGTTTTGTATTCTTGTGTCCTTGACAATTTGTTGAGACTGCCCTCATCTTCAATATCAAAGTTGGATCCTTCTTGTTAGAGAGTGCATCACCCTTCTTCTTAAAGGTCCTAAAGTATTTTAGAGGTTGCAGATTACCCTCCTCTAAGCTAATATTGTCTTCTTATAGATTCCTTCTTTCTTCTTCTTGAAATGGCTGGAGGTTAAGACATTAGTATTACCAAATTTTCTAAGTCTAAGTTAGACTATCTATACTATGCCAAGAAAATCCGCCTGTTCAATAACATAAGGAGCCTTGAAATAGTCTTTCGGAAAAATATGATGATATGCATTCAAAATTTTGAAGATTTATCAATCAAATTTGATTGATAATAATTCTATAACCAAATACTTATCCAATAGAAGAATCACAAGTTGGATTGGTTGGCACCTTGCTTACGGGGCAAGCACTATCATAGTATGCTCCCTTGTTTGAAAAAAAATTGTCAATTTTGAACAACTTTGAAGTTTTCACAGAATTATTTGTAGAAGCATTTGGAAAATATGACAAGACTCATTGGGCAACAGCTAAGATCCGAGCATTACATCAAAAGATGCACTTTATATCAGTCTACGTATCCAATTTTAGGCAATTAGCGTGCAACATCAATTGGGATGAAGAAGCCTTAATGAGCCAATTTTATTGGGGATTAAGAGATGATGTGAAGGATTTGTTATTGTCACTCCCAAACCCACAATCGCTTAATGAAGCCATTAATCAAGCCATAAAATGTGAGAACTGATTATTTCAACATCGACAAGATTAATATTCCTAGGCTTCAACAAGACAATATGCAACCCAATATTCTCTTGCTACATCAACAAGCATTTTGAATTCATACTCAGAAGTAAAAGATATGCAACTTGATGTAGTATAATTTAAATTTCTTAGTCTATAAAAAAAAAGCATCAAATGGAAGAAGGTCTATGTTTATATTGTGGCAAGGAAGGCTACAAGGTTGATAATTGCTCAAAGAAACAAAATTGGCACATTATCAAAATCAGGACTGCAATTGTTCAGGAAAATGATAATATTTAGTCACAATAGGAACCGTGCAGCTGAACAATCTAACGTTACAAAACTATTCAGATTCCTCTCTTTTTGCTCAACCTCCTCGTTGTTTTATAATTTCTTTGTGTTTTGGCTCTCAAAAGTTTCAGACCACCACTATGTTTGATTTAGAGGTGTTCGCTTGTTTTGGAAATGAAGCATTCATTAAGCTTCACAAAATTTCTCTATTACAAAAATCTAAATCTATTCATGTAGAGGTAATAGACAAA
Source organism: Physcomitrellopsis africana (assembly GCA_036785485.1). NCBI lineage: Eukaryota > Viridiplantae > Streptophyta > Bryopsida > Funariales > Funariaceae > Physcomitrellopsis > Physcomitrellopsis africana. The sequence continues at coordinate 213,151 of JAWRVF010000495.1, read as the reverse complement.
TGACCTTTATCTTTTGGTAGTATCATCCATAAAACCATGCCTATAGAAGTGTCATTCAAAGGTCATAGAAGCCAGTTTGTATTCAACATTATCAGGATAGAGAGAATTTGCCTCAAGAAAGTATTAGGCTTCTAACTGTCAATAATTTCTCAATCAAGCTTCAAAATGAGGGAATTTCTAAGTTTATATACATATTTTTCCTTTTGGAGCAATTACACCAAATACATAAGCCTCAAGTAACCAACAACATCCAAAATATGGTAAAATCCTCTAAAACCTTATGTATCATTCTACGGAAATTTTCTCAAATTTCAACACCTCATATTTCTTGATCCGACTATCCAAACATAATAAAATTTTATATGAGATATGGATGTTTTCTTATCAACCTCCATAACAAATTTCAACTGCAAATTCATTGCGGATCTTAAGATATCTTGAAAATTCTAATAGTCGCTTCAAACCCTTGTCTCTATATACCTGTATACAAATTTCTTCATATCTCACAAACTATAAGTTCAAATGCCACGAAATTTATATGTATAGCTTTTTAATACAAAATGTCATATTTTCCAAGAAATTTGAGCCAAAAATTCATCTAAAAATTCAAGTTATGGCTCCAATCATTACTATGAGTAAAACCGCTCACTTACTGACTTTGATTTGGAAGCACCGCCTTCAACTTCCTATAGCTCCTTCATATGATCTTCAAATGTAACAATTCTTTTATAAAAGATATAGATCTTAAAATTGCCATTCTAGACTCGCCTACCGATCTCCAAAAGCTATCATACAATTCTTCCTATACTCAAAATTATGTCTTAAATTGACACCTTAACTTCAAATGGCTATAACTTCTTTATTCTAACTCCAAATTCTCTAATTTTTGTACACAAATTGTAGCCAAAATCCTAAACTTTACAACCCTAGCTTTTGATTTCCAGAAGTTACCAAAACCCTTATTAAGATTGTGGGCAATCTCCTTAAAACATATGGAGCATGGTATTCGAACAATAGAGATGAAGTTTCCCATTCCTTACCTACATCCGACCATGCTTTGATTTCATCCCTCCCAATTAGCTTCCTACTAGCTTAAATTTTCATCCTTAGGTTCCCACCTTCTCTCAAGGCTTCATATTAAATATTTAGATCTTATAATTTTTAAACATCATAATTAAAATAAATATAAATAAATAAAATAAAGTTTCATTTATCAATCATTTTTAATTTAATTTATTAATCATTCTAACACACATCTAGACTCATAAACATATAATATATTTTAACTAATTTTTACATATTGTAAGTAATTACAATACGATAACATTATCAAGATTCTTTCAAATCTTATTATTCTTAGGTTATCTTGGTTAGAGAAGCATAATCCATCTATAGATTGGAGGTTGCAAAGAATATCATTTGCAATAGAGATTCTTACAAAAAAATAAAAATAAAAGGCTCAAAAATAATAAACTTTTATTTATTGGAACAAGGACTTTCATAAAATTGGCCAAAAAAGGTACATTATTTATTATTTATATAACTCTAATTAAAGAAGATATGACTTCATTGACAAGTATTCCAGAGCAATATAATAAATTTCAAGATGCTTTTCAAAAGAAGAATGCTAATATATTGCTAGAGCACCAACCATATAATTATACTATAGATCTTTAAAAAGGAATGCAACCACCTTTTGGCCCAATCTATAATCTTTCTCAAAATGAGCTTTCAGTATCAAAAGATTATATTGAGAAAAACCTTGCAAAGAACTTCATCAGGCATTCAAAGTCTCTAAGAGGTGCACTTGTACTTTTTGTGAAAAAGAAGGATGGTTCCTTGCATATGTACATTAATTATTGAGAATTGAATAAGATAACAATAAAAAATCATTATCCACTACTGTTAATCTCAAGACTTTTGGAACAATTTGGCCAAGTTGAGATCTATATTAAGATAGATCTTCATAGAGCATACAATTTAGTACAAATCAAGAAAGGAGATGAATGAAAGACTGCAATTCAGACAAAGTATAGACATTTTGAATATCATATTATGCCTTTTGGACTAATAAATGCACCTGCTATCTTTCACCATTTAATGAATGATATATTTTGAAAATATTTGAACAAGTTTGTAGTGATCTATCTTGATGACATCTTGATCTATTCAAAAATCTGAAGTACAGATTTCTAATAGGAACTGTACTTTTATAAATGGATATAGATAACAAATTCCATCGTGTTGCATTCTATTCTCAAAAGTTTTTCATTGTCGAAATCAATTATGAAATCCATGATAAAGAACTTCTTGCTATTGTGGATTCTTTTAAAGAATGGCGTTATTTTTTTAAAGGCACAATGTATCGTGTGATTGTATATACAGATCATAAGAACTTAGACTATTTTATGTCAACTTGGGTTTTTAATTGCTGCCAAGCTTGATGAAATATATCGCTATTTCAATTTAATTTTGTTATCACCTATCACTCAGGGAAGCAACAAGGATTATCTGATGCTTTATTGAGGAGATCATATCTTGCACCAAGGATAGGAGAGGCAACATTTGATCAATAATATACAACCTTGTTGAAATAGGAGTAATTTCACCTTTGTGCCACCATTATATTAATGTTTATTGATCTTAGTTTTCTCAATGAGGTATGTGCTACAACCACTAATGATGCTTTGGCCCTTGATGTCAAGCGTCATATGAGAGAAAATGTTGATAAGTTCAAATTTGAAGAAGATCTTCTATACTTTGAAGAATATTTGTATATTCTAGAAGGACCAATACAACTACGCATTCTTCAATCTCACCATGATTTTTCAGCTATAAATCACTTTGGATTTAACAAGACCTTCAAACTTATTTCTCAAGATTTTTCATGGCCTCAAATGTGGAAGGTAGTGAAGGACTTTGTGCTCTCTTATGACATCTATTTAAGGTCAAAAAATCCTTGACATTTGTCCTTATGGAGTATTACAAACCTTGCATGTTCTAAGACGGGTATCGTCCTCTATCTTGATGGATTTTATCATGGATCTACTGCCATCCAATTCACTGGACAGCATCTTTGTAGTAGTTGATCGACTTACAAAAATGGCTCATTTCATCTTTTGTAAAAAGACTACGTCTAGTAAAGAAACAACAAGGTTTTTTTTTTTATAATATATATCAATATCATGGCCTATCGGATAATATCGTATCTGATTGAAGACCCTAGTTTATATCTAAGTTATAAAAATATCTTTTTGAAATATTAAAGGTGGATATTAAACTTTCTTTGGCTTTCCATCTTCAAACTAACGGCCAAACAAAAGGAGATAATCAAATTTTGGAGCAACATTTATAATACAACATTAATTATGAACAAGATAATTAGATCTTGTATCTACCATTAGTGAAGTTTGCATATAATAATATTGTTCATACTTCAAGTCAGCAAACATTATCTTATTTTAATTATAGATATCATCTAAAGCTTGATCTGAGGAGTATGTCAAAGAACAAAAATCTAATAATTGAAGGATTTACAAAGCAACTTTTGCAACACCAAACAACCTTGAAACTTTAGTTATAAGTAACTCAAGATAATTATAAGGCATTTATAGATAAATGTAGAAATCAACTATCTGCTTTTCATATTACAAATAAGGTATGTCTTCTTTGACAAAATATGAAGATCAAGCGGCCATGCAATAAGTTGGACTATCAAAGCTTGGGACTATTTTTTATCCAGAAATAAATCAATTTAGAAGCATATCAATTTAGAATTACCATCTGTTTTGAAGGTACATCCAATTTTTCAAATCTCTCTTTTAGAACCTTACAAAAAAGTCGCATATTCTAGGAAGAATACAACAATTGTCGCCTATAATCAAAATTGAAGACCATAAAGAATACGAGGTGGAAAAAATACTTGATTCACGGCAAAGGCGGGATAAATTAGAATATCTTGTTTATTGGCAAGGCTTTGACATTAATGAATGCACATAAGAATCAACTGTAAATCTCGCCAATGCATCTCAAAAGGTATAGGAATTTCATCAATTCTATCCTTACAAATCTAAACGTATTCAATGATAACTTCTTAGTGAAGATTGGTTTCAAAGAATATTCATAAAGAGGCAGAGAATTAAACTAAAGCCTTCATCAAGATGTAGTCATCTGTTCTAAGATAGAATAGAGCGATAGAAGCAAATTAGTCACCATATCAAACCTCTAAGCATCAAGAGAAGAAGACTCAGGAGATTTATTTGCCACGCAAGCTTTGAACAAACTAGTACAATTTTCACAACCTTCAATTGAACAAAGTGAAGACAACACATTTCAATGCTAAGTATGATCTTAGTTGGAGCCATTAGAAGGAAGATTTAACCATGTAAGTCTCAATTCCAATGCTCAAGCTTTAGTGATATTACTTGAACTTGGAAAGGTGAATCCTTTTAGTCCTAAGATCTTATTTGGAAGATATTTTGAAGGCCGTAATGAAGATCAAATCCTTGAATGGGATATTTCAACAATGGAGGTATTAGCTCAAGGCCATAGGTATTTTCTTCAAGGACTAGTAGAATCTATTGATTAAGAACAAAAAACAAAATATATAGTCGCATGAATATAGCATATTCTTGATTTCTTACATATGTAATAAGATTGAGCTCCTCTTGGAATTCATCACTAAAGAAGGGAGTGATATTAGGAACATATACTTTGGAGGTCCATAGAATCTTTTAGAATATTCTAGAAACTTCTCGAGTTAATAAAAGTTACTTGAGAAGCTTCCTAATTGGTGAAAGTTGGTTGAGAAGTTTTCTAGTTAGTGGAAGGAGCTTAAGAAGCTTCTCAATTAATAGAAGGAGCTCAAAAAGCTTTCTAGTTGTTAGAAGCTGCTTGAGAAGCTTCTTAGTTTGATGGTAGCTGCTTAGAAAGCATCCTAGATAAAAATATATATAAGAATTGAAGCTGAAGATGCTTATTGTCCTTGACAATAAGCATCTTGAGCTGCTTGGAATTGAAGCTTCAAGATTGTTTGGTATTATAATAGATGCTTTGCAAATCTTTGGATATTAGATTATTATTTTTTAGCATATTTCCTAGATCAAGCTTTAAATAATATTCATAGTTGAAATAAAATGGTATTTGTTGAGTTAAAGTATGAATAATAATATTATATACAAACTTTGATAATAGTAGATATGAAATCCAATTGTTTTGTTGATAATTAATATTGCATCATAATTATTGTTCTAAAATTTAATTAACTTATTTTATTTGGTCGTTAACTTGAGGATGGAAAGCCAAAAAAAATTTAATGTCCATCTTTAATATTTCAAAAAGATATTTTCAAAACTTGGATATGAATTGGAATCTTTGATCAAATATGATATCATTTAATATAATGGCACAAAGGCATAATTACTTTAGGTTCAATAAAATTGCATATTATTCATTAAACGTTGTCTTTTTTGCCCTTAATACAAGATATGATCTCTTTAATAAAGCATTGGATAATCCTTGTTGCTTCCTAAGTTGATAAGTAATAAAAAAATTAAATTGAAATAATGACATATTCTATCGAGTTTGATGGTAATTAAGAATCCGACCTAACATAAAGTATTTCAAGTTTTTATGATTTATATATACAATGACAAGATGCATTGCTTCTTTGAAAAAATGATGCCGTTCTTGTAAAGATTCTACAATAGCAAGGAGCTTTTTATTGTAGATTTCATAATTAATTTCAACAATCAAAAACTTATGAGAATAAAACGCAACAGGATGTAGATTATTGTCTATATCCATTTATGAAATTTTGGCCTATATATCAAAATTCAATGCATTGATTTCCATATAGAATGCTATTATAAAATATGGATGTACTAAGACTAGAGGAATGGTGAACGTTGTCTTGAGATCTTAGAATGCCTTTTCCGCTTAAGGCCCCTATTTCAACTTGTCTTTGTATGTCAATCAAGTATAAAAGTCTATAATTTGAGAGTAATTTTGAATATAGATCCAATAGAAGTTTATAAATCCAAGAAAGCATTGTATGTCTTTAATTATTGAAGATACAAGAATATAAAATAAGAGACTTAAATTAAAAAAGATTTTAAGAAAAAATTGACAAAAATTTGAATTATTCAAATGAGTACACAAACAGCACTAAGAAAAATAAGGTAGAACTCTTATAGATGCATTGTCAAGATTGAAGAACTCTTCAACCTTGACTTTTATATATATCTTTATTTAAGAAGCTTCTTAGGCGGCTTCCATAAAATTAAGAAGCTTCTCAAGCAACTTTTATTAACTTGAAATCTTTTTAAGCTCCTTCTATTAGGTATGAAGCTTTTTAAGCTACTTTCACCAATCAAAAAACTTTTCAATTGACTTTTACTATCTAAAAAATCTCTAGAACGTTATAAAAGGTTTTATAAACTTCTAAAGTATATGTCCCTAGTATTAGTTTCTTCTATAGCAATAAATTTCAAGATGAGCTCATACCTTCAAAAATCTTTTTACATATGTAGAAACTTAAGGATATGCTATATTAATGAAAATATATATTCTATTCTCTATTTTTGAGCAATATGTTCTATTGGTCCTAAAAAAATTGTCTATAGCCTTAAGCTAGTACCTTTATTAATAAAATATTTCATCCAAGGATTTGATTTTTATTGCGGCCTTCAAAATATCTTCCAAATAAGATATCATGTTGTCGTATTACATGTTGTCTTATTTGGAAATGTGTTGTGTACCTGACTATGGAGGATGAAGTTGCAATTCACAAATCTTCAAGAACCCTTAATAGATTTCATCCATATAAGAAGAATTTGATTTGAATTTCAATTTTAGAGTACTTAAGTCAATACAAAGTGCTTAAAAACACTCTTCTTGGTAACTTCAACTACATATAAAATCCAATTGCTTTATTAATTGTCACAATTAAGCAACTTAGATTTTTCCTTGCAAGTTCTAATCTTAGTGAATGAACTTCAATAAGCTATAATTCTTAATTTGACCATCAACTTGGTATGAAATTTTGCATACAAATGCAAATATAAGTCTTCTATATATTTAAAAAGATTCAATCTAATCCAATGTACAAATCATCAAAAATTAATCAAAATTAGACTAAGATCACTAAACCATCAACTTGAAAGTTGATGTAGATATTCCAACAATAATTTCTCTTCTTTTAATTATTAACTTCAGCTAAAAATTGGTGTGAAGCTTGTTCTTAAAGTCTTCTAATATTGTGCCAAAGTTTACATTGATTTGACTAATACATCTTTAAATATTATAGAAATCCTAAACAATCCTAAACTGCCAATTTTTGGTACCTATTCATATTAAAGATCAAATTAATCTTGATTGCACTATTAGATTATTGCAAATATTTACTCAATCCTAGCACACTCAATTATCTACATACTATCAAATTTTCAACTATATATATCACTTCAATTGCACACAATAGTTGAGAGTGCTGGTCGTTACTTTATTATATAAAAACTTAATCCCCCATACAAATCTTGATTTTAGATAGCAATGGCTAAGCCTTCCTAAATTCTATAGAAATATGCCTAATATCTATAGAACAAGCTTAAAGCTAGCTCTCCAATCATAATCTTTGATCTCCAAATGATCTAATATCTTGTTGTTGGTGGCCATTTTTATAATTAGAGGTTGGATTTCAACCTTGTCCCATACATGGTCAACCCTTGGATATCTATCCAACTTATTTTAAGGATTTTTAAACTTAATTCTATCCTCAATTTAATCTTAGTATCAATTATACTAATTATTTATTTCTTCTATCCTATTTTTATTAACTTATGGCTTTTTAAAAGCAGTGACAAAGTTTCTACAACCTAGAAGAAAAATTTAATAATTAATTTTTATCTATTAGCGAATAAACAAGAAAATAATCTAAGACGCTTTTATAAATCTTTTCTTAAGCATCTTGAATTCCTATTGAATAAAGATACTTGAATATTAAGTAAAAATCAATCTTGTTATTTTTTTTTACGACATAAATGTATTACAATACAACAATATTTAAAAATATTCACCTTTTGAAACTCAAGCAATATCACCAAAGCTCAAGCATTGGAATCGAGACTTACATAGTTAGATATTACTTCTAGTGGCTCCAACTATGGTCACATTTAGCACTAAAATATATTATCCTCACTTTATTCAATTGAAGGCTGTAAAAATTACACTAGTTCATTTAAAGCTTGTGTAGCAAGTAAATCTTTTGAATCTTATTTTGCTATATTTCTCAATACTTGAAGGTTAGATATGGTAATTGACTTATTTCTATTAATTATTCTATCTTAGAACAGATGATTGTATATTGATAAAGGCTTTAGTTTAATTCTTCCTTTCTTATGAGTATTTCTTGAATCTAATCTTCACCAAAAAGTTATCATCAAACATGTTTAGATTTGTAGAAATAAAGTCAATAAATTCTTCTATCTTTTAAAGCACATTAGCAAGATTTTTGGCTGATTTCTATATAAGCTTATTAATATCATAGTATTGAAGACACAGATTAAAAAAAGATACATAAACCAATGAAATCTATATTAAAAAAAATAATAAAATAAAAATAAGAAAGTATATATATTAAAGAAAAAACTAGAATAGCCATTTTCAAAGATTAGAAAATATAATGTCTCTTGAACTACACTGGAAGAAAAAAAAGAGTTGATAAGAGTGAAGAAGGTTGATGTATTTATTAGATTCTTAGATAGATCCCATATGCATTCATTAATATAGTATCCATGCTAATGTACAAGATTTTCTAGCTAATTTTGGCTCCGCCTTGAATCTAAGATCTCTTCCATCTCAAATTCTTCATTATTGTCCACTTCTATAGGAGGCAATGGCATTTGTCTTCTTCCTTGTATATCCAATGTCTTGTATAATCCGAATAGTCATACATGAAATATAGGATGGATTTTCATAGATTTTGGTAGATATAATCAATAAGCAATTAAATTGATCTATTCACAAATTAAAAATAGTCCAAACTTATAATAATACAACTTGTCATAAAGACGAATAGTCAAAGTATTATGACAAAGTAATCATATCTTATTGCCTATATAGAATTGAGGTTGTTTCTTGTTATAGATATTTGCATTGATCTTTTATTGTTCTTGAACTTTTTTTAATTGTGCCTTCATTGTTACATGTAGCTCTGACAATTGATTCTTCAAATCTTCTGCCATAGGATTATCAACTTTTGAAAAGTCAAAATATCAAGTCATGGATGATAATCATAATTGGCAAAGAATGAAGTTTATTGAATAGGAGAATATATCAAATTATCATTAAAAAAATTCTACCAATGGCAAAAGAGTTATCTAATCATCTTGATGATAGTTGATAATATATCTCAAATATTATTCTTAAACTTGATTTATCCATATTATTTATCCATTAGTTTGAAGATAAAAAATTGAAGATAATTTTATATCCATCTTCAATATTTTGAAAAGAATTCTCCAAAATCTTAGTACAAATTGTGTCCTTTTATCTAATATAATATCTATTGATAATCTATAATAGCAATAGATATTGTTAAGAAAAAGTTTAACTATTTCTTCACTTATGATAGATTTTGTACATGGTACAAAATGTGCCATCTTGGTGAAACAATCTACAATCACAAATATAGAATCATATGCATTTGAAGTTGGAAGATCCATGATAAAATCCTTAGAAACAAAAGACCAAGATTATTTTGGTATAAGTAATGATTAGAGAAGTCCATAAGGTTGATGACGAGGAATTTTTGATCTTGAACAAATATTGCATGATTGTATAAATTCTTTAATCTTCCATATTTGAGGCTACCAAAAATCTTTTGATATTAGCTCCAAAGTCTTGTCATATCTAAAATATCATGGTGTAGGGAAGTTGTAACAAGCTTCAAGAATACGTAGTCATACTTCACCTTTTGGAATATATAAACATCCTTCAAAATAGAATAGATTATTTTTGAATTCAAACGTAGAAATATCGTGAGACTTAAATGAATTATTTTTAATTACATGACCAAGAAGATTTGAAATCATATTTGATTGGACTTGCCTGAAAAAAATTAAATCAATAATTAATATTGATTTCATTGCTCAAAGATGAGATTGCTCTAGCTTCATGAGGATCATTCTTTGTTGATTTTAAAGCTAAATCTTTTTCTTTTGATATAAGATAAGAACATCTAGAAAGGGCATTAAACAGACCTTATTATTTTCTTGGCTGATAAATAATATTCAACTCAAATCTTGACAAAGACATGCTCCAATGAGCTTGACAATGATTCAACACGTGTATTAACATAAAGTATTTAAAATTCTTGTGATTTATATATATAGTGATTAGATTAAAAGTATCTTTTAGATAATGATACTATTTTTGAAAAGAATCCATAGTTATAAAAAGTTCTTTATCATGGATTTTATAATTGATTTCTATTGCTGAAAATTTTCTAGAATAAAAAACTATTGGATGGAATTAATCATTTGCTCCCATTTGTAACAATATTATATCCAAAGCAAAGTGTGATGCATCTCTTTTTATAAAAAATACCTTAAAAAAGTCGATGCAATACAAGATTAGTATAGAAATAAGAGTTGTCTTCAAAACTTCAAACAATGCTTCTGCTTCTTTACTCCACTTGAGTTTGTCTTTACAAGTTAAGCGTGTAAATTAAGTAATAACTTGAAAAAAGTATTTGATGATAATATTGCCGATTACTTTTTGAGAATAGCAATTGGCAAATCTTAAAAAGTATTTTACATTCTTTACTATTTTTGAAATCTTCTAGTCCATGATTGTCTAAACTTTCTTAGATTCTATCTTGAGACTATTATTCAAAATGATGTATCTTAAGAAGTCACCTTGAATAATGTGAAATACATACTTTTCCATCTTAGCATATAATCCTATATCTCTAAGTTTTTATAATACACAACAAATATAAAGTTTATGTTCTTCTATATTCTTAGAATAGATCAAAATATCATCTAAATAATAAACAAAAAAATCATCAAGAAACTTACAAAAAATATTATTCATAAGATGTTAAAAAGCAGCTGATATATTTGCAAGTCTAAAAAATACATGATATTATATTCAAAATGTCCATACCTTGTTCAAAATATAATCTTCCATTCATCTCTTTCTTTGATACATACTAGGTTGTATGCTCTTTGTAGATCTATTTTTGTATAGATCTTAGCTTAACTAAGTTGATCAAGAAGTTCAGATATCAAAGATAGAAGATATTTATTGTTGATGGTAAGCTTGTTGAGTCTTTCACAATCTATACATATCCGTTGTCGTACTATAATTGCTTACAGTATGTAAAATCCACTCAAAATGCCTTATATGTTTATGAATCTAGATGTGTGTTAGAATGGTTAGTAAGTTAAATTAAAAATGGTTGATAGAAGAAACTTTATTTTATTTTATTTTACCTATTTAATTATGGTATTTAAAAATTATAAGATTTAAATGTTTAGTATGAAGCCTTGAGAGAAGGTGGGGACTTAAGGATGAAAATTTAAGCTAGTAAGAGGCTAATTGGGAGGGATGAAATCAAGCCATGGTCGGATGAAGGCAAGGAATAGGGAACTTCATCCCTATTGGTCGAATACCATGCCCAATGGGCTTTGAGGAGGCTGCCCGCGACCTTAACAAGGGTTTTCGGCAACTTCAAAAGCGGATTTTGCAATTTCAGAGGTAGGGTTGTAAAGTTTAGGGTTTTGGGTATAGTTTGAGAGCAAATTTTAGGCGATTTGGAGTTAGGGTGAAGAAGTTATGCTTGTTCAAAGTTAAAGAGTGGATTTCATACATACTGTCACTCTTTTGGAATTTCGCGGAGTTGTACGGAGGCTTTTGGAGATCAGATGGTGCAGTTGGAAAGATGATTTCAAGACCTACGTCTATTACGAAGGAATTTGTAAGTTTTGAATTTAGACAAAGGAGATATGAAGAGTTGAAGACAGCGCATTCAATTCCAAGGCAGTAAGTAGACCGTTTTGTTGATGGTGATGGGGTTTGCCATATCTTAAGTTTTTGGACGAATTTTTGTCTAAAAATTTCTAAGAAGGTGTATTATTGTGCTAAAAAGCTATACATCAAAGTTTCATAGTATTTGGACTTTTAGATTGTGAGATATGAAGAATTTAGTACACGGGTGTTTGTAAACAAAGGTTTAAAGCTACTGCTAGAGTTTTGACGATATCTAAAGATCGATAATGAATCAACGGTTGAAATTTGTAGTGGTAGTTGTGAAGAATATATTAGTACTTTAAGTAAATTTGGAGTAGTTTTGGACGGTTGGATTAAAAGTTATGGGTTATTGAAGTTCGGGAAAAATTCCCTTCCTACGGGAGAATGAGGGTTTAGAGTATTTTGTTATGTTTTGAGTGGTTTGAGGAAATTAGGCTTGTGTATTGGGTGTAATAGCCCTATGGAGATCTCTTTTATATAAAATTGGGGGTTTTTATTATACTTGAATCTTGCTTGAGTAATTAGTGGCAGCCAGAAGCCCAGCGCTTTCTTGAGGCAGATTCTCTCTACCCCGACATTATTGGTGCTTCCACTGAGAGAGCCTTGAGGCATTAATTACTCATTAAGCCAAGATGGGGGATCAAAATCTTAGATTTGGATTACCAGGGGGAGTAGGTGCCTATGATTTATTTCAAGCATTTGCTCAATTTATGGATGAGAGGCAACGGGCACAAGAAGATGACAAGAGCACCACAAAGGCCTTACAAGCAGTAGTGGACAAGGTTGGGAGGTTTGAAGGAAGAAATATCACCAAATTTTTGAGGATATACACATGTGAAATGGAAGTGCATCAAATTTCAGAGGTGAGAATGATCACCACCTTTGATTTGGCAGTCATACCAGAAGTTAGAGAAAGGGTACACGAATTGCATGAAGGGGTTATATCATGGAATAAATTTGAGGAATTATTGAAAGATGAGTTTTTTGAAGAAGATTCAGAGAGGATGACCAAAAGAATATTTTTAGAATGGATTGAACAAAGGTTCCTAATCATTGAATATTTGTCGCTTTTTCATTTGGCAAGATAGGACATCTAAGGATGGAGTTTCAAAATAACTAGAGGCTGTTAAAGAGATAAGAGGGATCGTGTCACAAATAAAAAGATAAGATTCAGGGTCATTACCCACCAGCCGGTTCCAATATCCTGCAATCCCAAGTTCGCAAGATCAATCAAGAAAAGACAAATATATTTCAAGATGATACTAAGAAGGAAGATGATTACAAGATACAAGATCTAAAGGTAGAAAATGACCTGAGTTGGAGAAGACCAAATGCCTCAAGGTGAGGAGGGCCCTAATAAACAAAGAAGCCCAAGGACTAAACAAAAATGCATTCTTCCCTGCCTGAGATGATTAATATCAAAGGAGAGGATGAAAAGACAAAGGAATTAGAAGGATGACAACAATGCCAAATTGAAATCTGACATATACATGGATACTCGCATACCTATGAATGAAGAGGAAGAAATTAGCCAGGTATTTGCTCTCAAATGTGACTCTATGGTTAATGATGGCTACCAAAAAGAGAAAAAAATTGGCTTTAATGAAGTTCAAGAAGAGAAAGTTAAAAAAATAGAAGGATTTTTCAATAGAGAAATGAAAAATGAGGTTTTACAAATATTTCCTGGAATGAATATGAATAATACAAGGGTTATTATGGATACAACATGTATCCAAAATCAAGATGAATTTGAATATGGAGGAGCACAAGGCTTAACAAAAGAAGCCCAGACCATCCAAATTCAAAAATGTGTGATTGAAGAAAAGAGAGATAGAGTTATTCACGAGGAAGATACTGCAATTGTAAGTAAGAAGAAAGCCCAAATTCAGTGCATACCTCTTTTTGTTCTATTCCATGTAGTGATGTTATACTATCAAAAGAGGGGAGAGAAAGGGCAAAGAGTATGAGAAAGGTCACCAAGCCCAAAGTGAAATAATGAAAAGAAAGTAATCTATATGAAGCTTATCCAATCGAAGATCAAGACAGGATGTATCAGACTTAAAAACTTTCTTTCAGGTATGCAAATTAACAAGACATTCAAGGTAATACTTTCATCAATCTTTATATTTGTAATTACAGAGATTAGGAGTTCTCTAATAACGGTTCTCACATACAAGATCAGAGTTGGTGAAATTTGCACCAAGAAAAGCCTCTATTTTTAAGTCTATGAAAAGCATAGAGAACAGCTAAGAGAGATGCCTTTAGAGCCAAGAAATACTTTTTTAGGTTTTTAAAAGGCACCCATGTAGGATGGAGGTACATGGGTGCAAAATAGATTATCTCCAAATTCCAACATAGAAAATTTTGGTTCTAGATTTTGGATTTGATTGGCAATAGGTTTATGAGTTTTCAAAGGTTTGAGGATTTGAATCTTGTAAATTGAAGAAGGATACCAAAACAAGAGAAAAATTTAAAAAGAGTGGATTTAATTTCAAATGATGAAGTTGTAGTAGGAAGAACAGAAGAAGCAAGTTTAGAAGATGGTTTGATATAAGTTTTAGATGAAGATGCTATAGTAGAGATATACTCAAGAAAAGAAACTAAGGAGCGAGGTTAAAAAGAGAAGTGCACAATTGGGCATCAGTTTATTCAAGAATTGTTGGTTAAGCTGTTAGGTATTTTTGGCAATAGTATAACTAGGCTCGAGGTAAAGGATGTCATCAGAATTGCTTACGCATGTAAACCCACTCAAAAATACCCAGTATGTTGTTGAATCTAGATATGTGTTAGAATGGTTAGTAAGTTAAATTAAAAATGGTTGATAGAAAAAACTTTATTTTATTTTATTTTACCTATTTAATTATGGTATTTAAAAATTATAAGATCTAAATGTTTAGTATGAAGCCTTGAGAGAAGGTGGGGACTTAAGGACGAAAATTTAAGCTAGTAAGAGGCTAATTGGGAGGGATGAAATCAAGCCATGGTTTGATGAAGTGATGAACTTTCTATCCCTGGTCAGAAATGTCAATTAGTTGAGGAGGTTCACACCTTACTGTTTTTCAAGTAAACTTCAAAAGCTAGATTTTGTACTTCTAGAGGAAGCTGTAAAGTTTAGTGGTTTAAAGCTGGTGCCACTTTAGTGATTTGGAGTTAGGGTGAAGAAGTTATGCTTGTTCAAAGTTAAAGAGTGGATTTCATACATACTGTCACTCTTTTGGGATTTCGCGGAGTTGTACGGAGGCTTTTGGAGATCAGATGGTGCAGTTGGAAAGATGATTTCAAGACCTACGTCTACTATGAAGGAATTTGTAAGTTTTGAATTTAGACGAAGGAGATATGAAGAGTTGAAGACAGCACATCCAATCCCAAGGCAGTAAGCACACTATGTTGTTAATAGTTATGCTTTGAGCCATAACTTGAGTTTTTAGACGAAATTTTGGCTCAAACTTCTTGGAGAATGTGAAATTTTGTGTTAAGAAGCTATACATACAAATTTCATAGAATTTGAGCTTATATTTTGTGAGATATGAAGAAATTTGTATGCGGGTGTATAAAGACAAGGGTTTGAAGCGACTGTTAGGGTTTTCAAGATATCTCTAGATCCGCAATGAATTTGCAGTTGAAAATTGTTGTATAGGTCGATAAGAATACATTAGTACTTTATGGAAAATTGTACTATGTTTGGACGGTCGGATCAGGAGATATGAGATGTTGAAGTTTGGGAAAATTTCCACATAAAGATATATAAGGTTTTAGAGGATTTTATCACACTTTGGATGTTGTTAGTTACTTGAGGCTTATGTATTTGATGTAATTTCTCAAAAGGGAAAAATATATATATATAAACCTTGAGTTTTCCTCATTTTTGAAGCTTGATTGAGAAATTAGTGACAGCTAGAAGCCCAGCGCTTTCTTAAGGCAAATTCTCTCTACCCCGACACCGTAATAATCCATCTTTTTTCTTTACAAATAAAATAGGAGCTCCTACTGGGAATTTTAAATGATATATGAAATTCTTAGTCAAGTTCTTATTAATGCATTTCTTGGGCTTAGCTAATTTATTTTATTATAAACTATAGATTGGTCCAAATAGAAGTTGAATTCTCTCTTTAAGATTGATTAAGTAATTATATAAATAATATTCTGAAAGAATATCTACAATTTTTTTTTCAAAAATATCTTGATAATCTTGATGTTGGCTTGGCATGCCACTTGAAGTCTTTCCACCATTAAAAGTAGGTGTAATATAAATAACAAAAGATGATACTTCTTTTATTAAATTTATAAAAGCTTTTATGCCTATAAATATAGATTTTATTATATTAAATTTATGGCTTTTTATTTAATTAATAAGACTCTTATGAATGCTTTGAAAAAAGTCAAGTCTTTAAAAAATCCAATCTATTTGAGGATTATATTTTTTTAGCCATGATAAACCTAAAATGACTAAATTAAAAGAAGATTTAATTATATTAAAGATTATATAATTATTATGACCATCTATTATTATATGTATAAGAAAAATTTTATGAGTAATATCTCTAGAAGACAACAGACGACCATATATGATTTATACATATATGGATTTATTTTTTTGTATTGAAGGTATTTTATGATTTTTAACAAATCCTTCATCTAAAAAATACATTGAGGCTCTTAAATCTAATAAGGCAAAGACGTTGTGATTTTTAGGTCCCAACTTCACATCTATTATAAAACAAAGAGAAGATTTTGAGGAGAAAATAGGACCTTTTTTAAGAGTTGTATAAGATTCTAGCTATACAGTCCTTATTATAGTTGCACAAATTCATTTTTCAATATATTATCTTTTTTGAAATTTGTATTTTTTATTTTATAGTTGCATCATTTTTTTGGACAGTATTGAGTAGTATACTTAGATTCTCTATAATATAAGTATAATTTTTTTTTACCAACAACGAGTCTTTTTTTGTTCAGTAAGAGATTTAAAATGTACCATATTAATTTTTATGTCTTCTACTTTTAAATGTACATATTGAAAAGACATCAATGTTGCTATTGTATTATGGTAACATTAAGGCTTCTTTGTACGACTTACAGATTGAAATTCAAAAAGCCAATTATCACACTTCACAACAAAGTCAATTGCTTGACCCAATGTTTGAGGATTGGATAAGTTGAGCATTAAATTTTTTACCTCATATTATAATCTATAGAAAAATTAGCTAATGAATGCAACATTATTCCACTTGGTATCAATTGCTAGTTGTCAAAATTGTAAAGCATATGATGTCATTGATTAATTGCTTGTTGTAGATGCACATCTTATTGGTTGCAACATGAATTGCATCATGTTTTCCATACATAGATCAAAATTTTGCTAAAAATACCTCCAAATTATCTAATATTGGATCATATTATTTAAAAAAAGATAAAAACTATGATAAAGTAGAATCTGAAAGTAATGTTTTAATAAATCTAACTTGTGACCCTTGAGTTGAATAACTTTTAGATTGAAGTTCAATTACTAATTGTACTTGATTGATGAATCCTCAAAATTTAGATCTGGTGCCATCAAACTTTTCTAGCAAACTAATTTTTGATTCTTTGATTCTTAAATGGTGTTCTATTATAGGTAAAGTAGTATGGCTTGAAGTAGCTCCAATCATCTTTATATCTTCACTTCTTGCTAATCTTGTTGCTCCTTGTAGTCGTATATTGAATTAATACATTGTGAATATTAATTTTTTTATTTGCTCTTACATTTGTATCATTGCACTCTTCATTTTAGTAAGCTTTGCCATTATAATATAATAGAAAAAAAAATATCTACTCTCAATATAAAATAAAATATTCAAAAGAAAAAAAAAATCTAAGAATAATATCAGCTTAAAAGTGGATAATCCACAATTTCTAATATGCTTATGTATTATCAAGAGAAAGGAATAATCTGTTCTTAATCAAGAAAAGATAAGACTTTGATATTATATCTTCACTCTTGTCAATTTATCTAAGACACACTTTGAAAAAAAATGTATAAATCAATGAAATCTATATTAAAAAAATAATAACAAAATAGAATTAAAAAAGTATATATATTAAAAAAAATTAAAATAGCTATTGCCAAAGATTAGAATATATAATAGACCATTAGAAGTTATGACCATTTTTTATCCAGAAGCAAATTAATCCAATTGCATATCACTTGGAACTACCATCTTCTATGAAAGTACATCTAATTTTTCATGTCTTTCTTTTAGAGCCTTATAGAAAGTTGCATACTTTGGGAAGAATACAATAATTGCCACCTAGTACTAAAATTAAAAATCATGAAGAATATAAGATTGAAAAGATGTTGGATTCATAGCAAAGATAGGACAAATTAAAATATTTTATTCATTAATATGGCTATATATCATAAATATAGGATTTATTCAAATAATTATCTAGTTAATATAGATAGATAGAAATAGATAGAAATAGGTTAAATTGATAATATCTTATAAAAAAACTTCTTAAAAACTTCATAGACATGGATTCACCTTTATACATGTCTATAGGTGATTGATAGCTTAGAAACTTGGCCAACAAGCTAGCCACGTGTTGCACATGTTGATAGCTTGTAAAAGAAGCTAAATACGTGGCGCACATGTAGAAAACTTGTCTTATAAGTTTGGTATTGTAATAGATACTTTGCAAACCCTTTAGCTATTAAATTGTTATTTTTTGGCATATTCTATAGATCAAGCTTTGGATAATAATCATAGTTGGAATAATATGGTGTTTGCTGAATTGAAATATGAACAATATTTTTATATGCAAATTCTACTAATGATAGATGTGAGATCCAATTATCATATTAATAATTTATGCTGCATTGTAAATATTGTTTCAAAATTTGATTTTTTTTTTTTTTTTTGTTTCGTTTTTAGTTTAAGGATGGAAAGCCAAAAAAGATTTAATATCCATCTTTAATATTTTAAAAAGGCATTTTCAAAACTTAGATACAAATTGGGATCTTTAATCAAATATGATATCATCTAATAAGCAATGATATCTATATATGTTATAAAGAAAGAGTCTTGTCATTTCTTCACTAAAAATAATCTTTTTATAAAGAATAATATGAATCATCTTTCCAAGTCAATCAACCACTATAAGAATACTATCTAATAAATTGGATGGCGATAGATCTATAATGAAATACAATAGGATGGAATTTATTATATATATTTATTTGTAAAAATACAATGTCTAGTGCAAAATCCAAAGCATCAATCTTATAGCTTTTGTAATACCAATTTTTCATGCTTTTCATGTTCATTCAAATTTTTTGTATATAATTTGGTTGCTATGGTCTTTAAATAATATTTTTATAAACATTTTTTCATGGGTGACACTACTAGAGGATAAAAATTGTATATCTATTACCTCTACATGAACAGGTTTGGATTTTTATATTAGACAAATTTTATGAAGTTTAAAAAATGTTTCATTTAAGAAACAAACAAACACCTTTAAATCCAACAAGGTGATTGCTTGAAGCTTTTGAGGGCTAAAACACAAAGAAATTATAAAGCAATAAGTAGTTTGAACAAAAAGCAAAGAACCTAAATGGTTTTGTAATGTTGAATTGTTTAGCACCACAATCTCTATTGTGGTTGAATATTTTTGTTTTTTTTAAAAAATTACACTCCTAATTTTGGTAATATATTGATTTTGTTTCTTCAAAAAATTGCAAGCCTTATGGCCTTCCTCACCATAATAAAAACATAGATCTTCTTCCATCTAATACTTCATTTCTTATAGATTAAAAGGTTTAAAACATACTACATCAAGTTGCATATCTTCTACTTTTGAATGTAAAATTAGAATATTTGCTAATGTAGTAGGAGTGTGTTAAATTGCATATTATCTTGCTAAAGTCCTTAAACATTGATTTTGACAATCTTGACAATGTTTCATTTTCTATTTCTATTTTTTCTTTGATATAGTTTTCACTAATTTATGCATCTGTTATACTTTGTGGCCTTGACAAATTGACAAGAGTGAAATTACAATGTCGGAGATTTATCTTTTCTTGATTAAGAATAGTTTATTCCTTTCTCTTGATAAGACATAAGTATATAAGAAGTTGTGGATTATCCACTTCTAAATTGATATTATTTTTAGAATTTTTTCTTTATTTTTGAATATTTTATTTTATAGTGAGAATAGACACTTTTTTTCCTTTTTATTATATTATCATGGTAAAGCTTATTGAAATAAAGAGAATTAATACTTGCAATGCATCAACTCAATGTACTACCACAAAGAGCAACAAGATTAGTAGGAAGTGAAGATATAGAGATGATTGGAGCTACTTCAAGCCATACCATTTTATCTACTACTAAACACCATTCAAACATCAAAGAACCAAAAATTAATTTATCGGAGAAGTTTGATGTCACCATTTTCAAGATTTATCAATGAAGTACAATTTGATTTATAATAGATGTTTTTTTGAGACCTAAAAATCACAAAGCCTCTGCTTTATTAGATTCAGAAGCCTCAACGTGTTTTTTAAATAAATTTTTTTTTAAAAATCATAAAATACCTTTAGTACAAAAAATAAAATCCATACATGTAGAAGTCATAGATGGTTGCCTATTATCTTTAAGAGATATTATCTATAAAATCTTTTCTATAAATATAACAATAGATAGTTATAATAATTATATAATCTTTATTATAATTAAATCTTCTTTTAATTTAATCATTTTAGATTTATCATGGCTAAAAAAATAAAATCCTTGAATAGATTGAATTTCTCGTAGATTTGATTTTTATCAAAGCGTTAATAAGAGTCCTATTAATCAAGTAACAAGCCATAAGTCTAATATAAAAAAATCTATATTTATAGGTGCAAAATCTTTTATAAATGCAACAAAAAAAGAATCATCTTTTGTTATTTATGCTACACCTATTTCTAACGGTGGAAAGACTTCAAGTGGTATTTCAAG
Organism: Physcomitrellopsis africana; assembly: GCA_036785485.1. Classification (NCBI taxonomy): domain Eukaryota; kingdom Viridiplantae; phylum Streptophyta; class Bryopsida; order Funariales; family Funariaceae; genus Physcomitrellopsis; species Physcomitrellopsis africana. The sequence goes on along the minus strand of JAWRVF010000495.1, from coordinate 192,137 downwards.
CCAATAACAAGATTATCAAGATATTTTTTAAAAAAAATATATAAATATTCTTTTAGAACATTGTCCAGATGGTTGTTCAATTGATCTCAAAGAGGGAACTTAGCTTCTATTTGGACCAATCTATAGTTTATTACAAAATGAATTGGCTAAACACAAGAAATACATTGATGAAAACTTGGCCAAGAATTTCATATGCCATTCAAAATCTCCAACAAGAGCTCCTATCTTATTTGTAAAGAAAAAAGATAGATTACTACAAATATATGTAGATTATCAAGGATTCAACAAGATTACCATCAAGAATAGATATCCTCTACCTTTGATATCTAGACTTTTTAATCAACTGAATTAAGCTAAGATCTATACAAAAATAGATCTAAGAAGAGCATCCAATATAGTGCACATCAAAGAAGGTGATGAATGGAAGACTAAATTTCAAACAAGATATGGATATTTCAAATATAATGTCATGTCTTTTAAACTTACAAATAAACCAATTGCTTTTCAATATTTTATGAATGATATTTTTTATCAATTTCTTGATGATTTTATTGTTTGATATTTAGATGACATTCTAATCTATTTTAAGAAAACAAAAGAATATAAACTTCATGCTTGTCATGTGTTACAAAAACTTAGAGATGTAAGATTATATGCCAAGATGGAAAAGTGTATATTTCACACTATTCAAGTTGACTTCTTAGTATATATCATTCTGAATGATGGTCTCAAACTAGATCCTAACAAAGTCCAGACAATCATGGATTGGAAGATTTCGAGAACAGTAAAAGATGTGCAATATTTTTTGGAATTTGCCAATTATTATTGAATCTTTATCAAAAACTTTTTTTCAAGTTACAATTCCATTTACATGCTTAACTTGTAAGGACAAATTCAAATTGAATAAAGAAGCAAAAATATCGTTTGAGACTTTGAAAACAACTTTTACTTTTGTACCAATCATGTATTATGTCAATTTTTTTAAAATATTTTTTATGGAAATAGACGCATTAGAATTTTCTTTGGATGTGGTATTGTCATAAATAAGAACAAATGACAAATTCCACCTAGTAGCTTTTTATTTCAAGAAATTTCCAACAATAGAAATCAACTATAAAATCTATGATAAAGAACTTATTGTAATTGTGGATTCTTTTCAAGAATGGCATTACTATTTAGAAGGCACTTCTAGTCTAGTCAGCATTATCGTGTTGTGGTTTGGCTATCATATAAAAAAATTGTATATATATATTTAATGTATAATTTATTATATAACTAAATGAAAGCCATATCAATGGATTTTTATAGATTATAAAATGTGATTAGGTTATTAGTTTAAAAAGAATCTATCTAAAAAGATTATTGTTGGAATTTATACAACCTTATTTTTTTTTTATAGTAATTTTGAGATTGATTTATATTGATAATAACTTTTATATATCTTAAGTCACCTTTGTTAGGCATTGGTGATTCTTAAGATCTTATTTACTTCTTTTATTTGGTGTTTAGAACACATATTGTATAAATCTTATAAAAAAAAGAATTAGAAAGGGATTTTTAGTATAAAAGAGGATAGTTAAGCCATCTATGTAGATGAATGGAGATGGATGATAGAAGTCTCTATTCCTATTGGCCAACAATCATTCCCAATGGACTTCAACGAGACTACCCAAGGATTTATTAGGGATTAGGATTTGTTTTTGGAGAGGAGTCAAACATTAGAGGCTAAGGTCAGTAAGTTTGATTTTTTGGATATGGTTTTGGTACAAATCTTACATGATTTGGACTTTTTATGAAAAAATTATAGGTGCTCAAAGTTAAGGTGTTGAAATTGTACCTATTGTTTTTCTTTTGGGCATAACTTGCACATATACAGATCAATAGATGATTGGTGACTATAGTTGCAAAGAACACTTTCTTAGCTATATTTTTTATATATAGTTCAATAAAATTCAGGCTTTAATGAAGGAGATATTTAGAGTTGAAGTCAGTGCTTGTAAGCTAAGGGTAGTAAGTGACCCCGCTTGACTAGTAGTTTTGTTTTGAGCTATATCTTAGGCAATTTTATAGATTTTTGGCTCAAAATTTTTAAAAGTATATATATTTATGTCACAAGACTATGTGCAAAATTTTTGTGATATTAGGATTATGGGTATGTGAAATATAAGAAAAATAGTGCTAAGATGTCTTTGAGCTAGGATTTTAAGTACCTAGTAGGGATTTTGAAACATTGGATAATCAAAAATAAATTTATAGTTGATTCTTTTTTATAATATAATTTAAGAAGATCTTTTATACTTAAAAGAAAATTTTATAGAAATTAAATAGCTAGATCAAGAGTTATTGGACTCTAAAGATCAAGAAGAAATATGTCCTTATGGATGAATAAAGTTTTGAAGGGTTTTTGTAGAAATTTGAACCTTTTTTATACAAACCTACTTGAATACAAGAAGATTTATATATATAACTTATTTTTTGTAATATTATTATATTATTTGTCATTTTTATTAAGGACAAATCACTTATTGGAGTTTATCAATAAATTTCAAGTAAACTCTCCATAACCAGTTACCCAATGTATTTCCAGATAGAAGTTCACGCCACATGACATCGTGTATACGGATCACAAGAACTTCAAGTATTTCATGTCAATACACATGTTTAATCGTCGCAAAGCTCATTGGAGTATATCTTTATCAAGATTCAAATTTATTATCATTTATTGGCTAAGAAAATAATAAGGTCTGTTTGATGTTCTTTTGAGATGTTCTTATTTTATATCATAAGAAGGAGATTCAACTTTTGATCAACAAAAAACAATCTTTTTGAAGCTTAAGCAATTTCATCTTTGAGCAATAAAATCAATATTAATTGTTGATTCAACTTTTATCAAGTAAATCCAATCAAGTATGTTTTCAGATCTTCTTGTTCATGAGATTAAGAATAATTCATCTAAATCTCATGATACTTTCAAGTTTGAATTCAAAAATATTTTATACTATTTTTAAAAATGCCTATATATTTCAATAGGTGCAACACAATTATGTGCTCTAAAAGCTTGTCACAACTTCCTTGGGGTAGGATATTTTGGATATATTAAGATTTTAGAGCTAATATCAAGAGATTTTTGATAGCTTTAAATATAAAAGGCTATCAAAGAGTTTGTATTGTCATGCAATATTTATTCAAGATCAAAAATTTCTTGTCACCAACCTTATAAACTTCTCCAACCATTACTTATATCAAAATAACCTTGGTCTTTTGTTTCTATATGTTTTATCATAGATCTTCCAAAATCAAGTTTATATGATTCTATATTTGTGATTATAGATTGTTTTGTCAAGATGGCATATTTTATATTGTATATAAAATCTATTATAGGTAAAAAAAGATCTAAATTCTTCTTTGATAATATCTATTGCTATCATAGATTACCAAGGGATATTATATCAAATAGAGGAATGTAATTTGTATTAAGATTTTCGAGGATCTTTTTTAAAATATTGAAGGTGGATATAAAACTATCCTCAACTTTCCACCATCAAACTAATAGACAAACAAAACTCGTAAATCAAATTTTGGAGCAAAATTTGAGATATACCATCAATTATTATCAAGATGATTAGACACCTCTTTTGTCATTGGAAGAAGTTGCTTATAATAATTTAGTACATTCGTCTACTCAAGAAACTCCATTTTTTGCAAATTATGGTTATCATCCATAACTTGATACTTTTGATATTTTAAAGCCTAATAATCCTACAGCAAAAGATTTGGTGAATCAATTGTTAGAGCTATATGCAACAATGAAGGCATAATTTAAAGAAGTTCAAAAAGGACAAAAGATCAATATAAATGTCTGTCATAAGGAACAATCTCAATTCCACGTGGACAATAAGATATGGTTACTTTGTCATTATATCAAGACTAATCGTCCTTATGACAAGCTGGATTATTGTAAGTTTACATCATTTTTAATTTATGAATAAATGAATCTAGTTGCCTATCAGTTACATCTATCAAAATCTATAAAGATCTATTATATATTCCATGTATTATTACTTGAGCCATACAAGACAATGGATATATAAGAAAGAAGACAAATACCACTACCTTCTATAGAAGTGGACAACAATGAAGAATTTGACATAGAAGAGATCTTGGATTTGAGACGGCTCCGAAATCAACTAGAATATCTTATACATTGGCATAGATATAATATTAGTGAATGCTTATAGGAGGTATTTAGGAATCAAGCAAATGTATCAAAAAAGTCAATGTGTTTTGATGGCATCCATCAAAATCACAATGAAGAATTAAGAAAATCCTTGCTATAAAGTCAAGCAAGTTCAAAAGAGGTTTCATTCTATCTTATACCACTATCTATTAATTTTTTAAATTCATTCATATCAAAAGAAATAAAAAATTAATAATTCAAAAATTCAACTCAAAAGCCATTGTTTGTTGATTTATTAGACGAGACATTATAACTATCATAACCTTCAAGACGATGGAGTAGAAATAAAAATCTTCAAGAATGATATGTTCTTTCTCAAATTGATGGTAAGATACAATGTGTTTGGTATCATGACCTTGGAAGAGACTCCTGATGTTTGGTGACTTTTAGAAGTAGGAACTATTCTTGATAGGATTCCAAATGTTTTTTTTTAAAAAAGTTATGAAGGTCTCAACAATGATCAAATAATAAGGTGATCATCTTACCCTCATATGGATTACTATTGTTGGTTAAGAGTACCTATCAACCACCTTCGAAAGGAGCAAAGATCAGAGTATGTGGCAAGTATAATTTGACGCATTTTTAACTTTCTCAATACGTAATCATCGCTCCTAGTGGAACTCATTTCTAGAAGGAGAAGTAATGCCATTGATAAGATTTACTTCAATAATCATCTAATTAATATAGATAAGTAGAAATAGATAAAAATAGATTAATTTAATGATATTTTATAGAACAACTTCTTAGAAGCTTCATAGATGCAGATTCACCTTTATACATGTCTATAGGTGATTAATAGGCTAAAAACTTGGCCAACAAGCTAGCCACATGTCACACATATTAGTAGCTTGTGGAACAAGCTAAATATGTGGTACACATATAGGAAATTTGTCCTATAAGTTTGATATGTGTCTTGCAAGTTGGACACGTGTTGGAGGTCTTATAGAACGCTACCATGTAATTCTTAGATAGATAGTATATATAGAGATAAGAGTAAAGTCTTCTTCATTCTTATCAACTCCTTTTTTGCTTCTAATCTAGTTCAAGAGTCTCTTTTATTTTTTAGTCTTTGGCAATAGCCTTTCCAATTTTTTCTTGAATATTTATACTTTTTTTGTTTCTATTTTGTATATTTTTCTTTGATATAATTTTTATTAACTGATGCATCTGTTTCAATTTGTGGCCTTGATACAAAGGAGTAGGCTATAATAATACTTGTCTTATAAACAAGGTATTAATCAATCCAACCTTTGATTCTTTTATTAAATAAATATTTGATTGTAAAATTGTTATCAATTAAATTTGATTGATAAACTTTTGGAACTACTGATGTGTACCATCATATTTTTCTATAAGACTAATTTGAAGCTCCTTACATTGTTGAATAGGTAGATTTCTTGGTCGTAGCACATATAGTACTACATCTTCAAGTATAAAAAGAGGTGGATACAGTCTAAATTGTGGTATTCCAAATATTGCATCATAATGAAGTTTTGTAACAATCCCTTGAATTTTTATAGTCCTAGTAGATAAAATAGTAAGAGTGCTTATGATAACATCCAACTTACACTTAAAAGATTCAATTGTATTAACATCTTGACCTCTAGCCATTCTAAGAGGAAGAAAAATGAATCTATATGAAGACAATATTAATTTAAAAGATAATCCCCAACTTCTAAGATACTTTAAGACCTTCAAGAAGACGGATGATCTACTCTCTTATAAGAAAGATAAAAGCTCTAATATTATAATGAAAAAATATTAGCTTAAAAGAGGGTAATCCGTAATTTTTAAAGTATTAATATACCTTCAAGAAGAAAGGTAATCTACTCTTTAATAAAAAGGATCCAACTCTAATATTTAAGATGAAGGAAATCTTGATAAATTATCAAGGACACAAGAATATAAAATAAGAGACTTGAATTAGAAAAGATTTCAAAAAGAAATCAATTAAAATTTAAATTAATTAAATGAGCATACAAACAACATTAAGAAAGGTGAGCTAGAACTCTAAGAGATGCATTGTTGAGACTGAAGAATTCTTTGACCTCGACTTCTATATATATCTTTGTCTAAGAAGCTTCTTGACCGACTTCCATCAAATTAAGAAGCTTCACAAGTAATTTCTACCAACTTAGAAGCTTTTCAAATTCCTTCTACTATCTATAAAGCTTCTTGAGCTACTTTTACCAATTAGGAAGCTTCTCAATCAACTTTCATTAACTAAAAAATCTCTAAAATATTTTAAAAGATTCTATAAACTTTTGAAATATATGTCCTTAATACTTATAGTCTTTGAAATGGCCCACTATATAATTGCCTCCACCTTTGTAAAATCCATCATTAAATCCTCAATAGAAATAATGTATTCCAATAATTCTATCTTTAATTGATGAAATACATATTTTTCTAGCTTGACATATAGACCTACATCTTATAGCTTTTATAATATCAACTTTACATGCTCCTCATATTCTTCTAGATTTTTTGAATAGATCAAGATATCATTATATCAAGGACATGAAGTAGAAAAAGATGTATAATCTAATGAAAACTGTATCAATGAAAAGTCACAAAATAAGAATAAGAAAATATATATATTCAAAGAAAAACTAGAATGACTATTGCCAAAGACTAGAAATATGAAGACTCTTGAAACTAGACTAGGATCAGGAAAGGAGTTTACAAGAGTGAAGAAGGCTTCACTCTTACCTTTATAAATACTATCTAATTAAGAGCTACGTGGCGGTATTCTATAGGACCTCATACACGTGTTTAATTTCCAAGACACATGTCAAACTTGCACGACAAGTTTCCCACATGTGTGCCACGTACTTGGCTTGTTCCAAAAGCTATCAACATGTGTGATACATGGCTAGCTTATTCCATAAACTATCAACATGTGCGCCATGTGGCTAGCTTGTTGACCAAGTTTCTAACCTACTAATCAACTATAGACATGTATAAAGATGATTCCACATTTATATAGCTTCTAGGAAGCTTCTCTATTAGATATTATCAAATCGACTTATTTTACCTATTTCTATTGATCTATATTATTTAGATAATTACTGGAATAAAGCTTATGTCTGTGACATTATCCCTCCTTCTAGGGATGAGTTCCACAAAGAGCGGTGATTATATGTTGAAGAAGTTCAAGATACATCGAATTGTGCTTGCCACATATTCTAATCTTTGTTCCCTTCAAAGATAGTTGATAGGTCCTTTCAGACATTGATAATATTCAATACTAGGGCGAGAAGACCACCCTGTTATTTGATAATTGTTGAGGCCTTTATAACTCCCTTTAAAAAAAATATTAGGAAAACCATCAAGAATAGTTTTTACTTCTAAAAGTATCACCAAACATTGGGAGTCTCTTCCAAGGTCGTGATACCAAACACGTTGTATTTTGCCATCAATCTAAGGAACGACATGTCGTTCTTGAGGGTCTTCATATCTATTCTATCGTCTTGAAGGCTGTGATAGTCGTAATGTCTCATCTGGTAAATCTGCAAATGATGGCTCTTAAGTTAAATTTGCTGGTTGTTGATCCTCTATCTCTTTAGTATGAAAAAATCTAAAGAAATAACAAACAATATACAAGATAGGATGAAATCTCTATAGATCCTATTTTGCTTTATAGCAAAGATTTTTTTTATTTTTTATCTTAATTTTGACGGATGTCGTCGATGAAATGTATTGACTTTTATTGGTGCATTTGCTAGATTCTTGGGTGGCTCCTATGTGCGTTCACTAATATCGTATACACACCAATGCACATGATATTTTAATCAATTTTGGTGCCGCCTTGAATCTAAAATCTCTTCAACCTCGAATTCTTTATCGTTGTCGACTTCTATAGGAGGCGGTGGCATTTGTCTTCTTTCTTGTATATCCACTATCTTGTATTGCTCGAGTAGTAATACATAGAATACATGATGGATCTTCATAGACTCTGGTAGGTATAATCAATATACAACTAGATTGATTTGTTCAGAAATAGGAAAAAGTCCAAGCCTATGATAGTCCAACTTATCACAAGGACGAATAGTCTTGATATTACGATGAAGTAACCATATCTTGTCCCCCATGTTGAATTATGGTTGTTCCTTGCGATATGCATCTGCATTTATTTTTTGTCGTTCTTGAAATTCTTTTAATTGCACCTTCATTTTTGCATATAGCTTTGACAAACGATTTGCCAAATCTTTAGCTGCTGGATTATCAACTTTTGAAAAGTCAAAAGTATCAAGTTTTGGGTGGTAACTATAAATGGCAAAGAAAGATATTTGTTGCATAGAAGAATGTATTGTATTATTATAAGTAAATTTTGTAAATGGCAGAAGAGTTGTTCAATCATCTTATTGGTAGTTGATGGTGCACCTTAAGTACTACTCCAAGACTTAATTCACGCGCTCTGTTTGTCCATCAATTTGAGGATAAAAAGCTAAAGATAGCTTTATGTCTACTTTTAAGATCTTGAAAAGGATTCTCCAAAATCTTGACACAAATTGAGTTCTCCTATCTAATATAATATCCTTACATAATCTATGATAGCAATAGATATTATCAATGAAAAGCTTAGCTATTTGTTCACTTGTGATAGACTTTGTGCATGGCATAAAATGTGCCATCTTGGTGAACCAATCTACTATCACAAATATAGAGTCATAAGATCTTGAGCTTGGAATATCTGTGATGAAATCCATAGAAACACAAGACTATAGTTGTTCTGGAATAGATAATGGCTGAAGAAGCCCAAAAAGTTGATGATGAGGAGTCTTGGATCTTGAGCAGATATCACATGATTGTACAAAGTCTTTGACTGCCTTCTACATTTGAAGCCACTAAAAATCTCTTAGTATAAGTTCCAAAATCTTGTTGTATCCAAAATATCTTGCTGCTAAAAAATCATGATATGCTTGAAGAACACGTAAATGTGTTTTTTTTTTTGGAACATATAAGCGTCATTCAAAATATAGTAGATTATTTTTGAACTTGAATTTAGAAGAATCATGAGTCTTGGAAGAATTATTTTTGATATCATAAATAAGAGGATCTGAGGACATACTTGGCTAAATTTGCTTGAGAAAAGTTGAATCAACAGTCAATGTTGATTTCATTGCTCGAAGATGAAATTGCTGTGGTTTCAAGAAGATTGTTCTTTGTTGCTCAAAAGCTGCATCTCTTGCTTTTGGTGCAAAATAAGAACGTTGTTATACTGTAATTGCTTACAGTATGTAAAATCCACTCAAAATGCATAATATGTTTATGGGTTTAGATATGTGTTAGAATGGTTAGTAAAGTAAATTAAAAGGAGTTAGTATAAGAAACTTTATTTTAGATTTTTACTTAGTTTGGTTATGGGGTTTAAATTATATAGAACCTAAATATTTAGTATAAAGCCTAGAGAGAAGGTTGGGGCCTATAGATGAACAATTAAACTACTATGATGCTTGTTTAGAAGGATGAAGACAAAGAATGAATGAATGAAGACAAGAGATGAAGTTCTTCATTCCTATTGGTCAATGGTCATACCCAATAGGCTTTGAGGATGCTGCCCACAACATGAACAAGGGATTTGGCAATATTAAAGAGGCCATTAGAAAATCAGAGACTAAGGTTAGAAAGCTTGTTTTTTGGGCTACAATTCTGATATAAAAATCAAAGAATTTGGAATTTTAATGAAAGAGAAGTAGGCACTTGAAGTTAGGGTGTACAAATTGTACCTATTGTCACTCTTTTGAAGATTGAAAGAGTTGTATGAGAGCTTTTAGAGATTGGGAGGTGCGGCTAGAGAGGTGATGTTAAGATCTACATTTGATGTAGAAGAATTATTACCTTTGGAGTCCTGAAGAAAGAGATATTGGGAGTCAAAGACAGCAGTTTGAATTTTAAGGCAATAAATAGGCCGTTTTGTTGATAGTGATGGAATTTGTCATATCTTGAGTTTTTGGACGAATTTTTGTCTCAAACTTTTTTAAAAAGTGTATTATTATGCTAAAAAGTTATATATCAAAGTTTCATAGCATTTGGACTTTAGATTGTGAGATATAAAGAATTTAGTACATGGGTGTTTGTAAACAAGGGTTTGAAACTACTGCTAGGGTTTTGGCAATATCGATAGATTAGTAATGAATCGACAGTTGAGATTTGTGGGTGTAGTTGTAAAAAATACACCAATACTTTGTGTAAATTAAGAATAGATTTGGACAGTTGAATTAAAAGTTATGGATTATTGAAGTTGGGCAAAAATTCCCTTCTTATAAGGGAATGAAGGTTTTAGAGCATTTGTTATGTTTTGAGAGGTTTGTGAAATAAAACTCATGTATTGGGTGTAATAGCCCTATGAAGGAGACTTTATATAAATTTTGGGGTTTTTATTATACTTCGATCTTGCTTGAGTAATTAGTGGCAGCCAAAAGCCCAGCGCTTTCTTGAGGCAAATTTTCTCTACCACAATAACGTCTAAAAAGGGCATCGGATAAACCTTGTTGTTTTTTAGGCCGATAAGTGATAATGAACTCGAATCTTGATAAAGACATATTCCAACAAGCTTGATGATGATTCAACTTGCATATTGACATGAAATACTTGAGGTTCTTGTGATCTATACACAAGGTAATTGGACCGGAAGCGCCTTCTAGATAATGACGCCATTCTTGATAGGAATCCATGATTGCAAGAAGTTCTTTGTCGTGGATCTCATAATTGATCTCGACTACTGAGAATTTTCTTGAATGAAAAGCTAATGGATGAAATTTGTCATCTGTTCCCATTTGTGACAAAACTACACTCAAGGCAAAGTCTGATGCGTCTATTTCTATAAAAAATGCCTTGGAAAAGTCAACACAATACAAGATTAGTGCTGAAAACAAACGATGTCTTCAAAGCTTCAAAAATTACTTTCGCTTCTTAATTCCACTGGAGTTTGTTTTTACAGGTCAAACATATAAGTAGAGCTGCAACTTGAGAGAAATCTTTGATGAAGGTTTAATAATAATTGGCAAATCCTAGAAAGCATTGGACATCTTTTATCGTCTTTGGAATCTTCCAATTCATGATTGTCAAGACTTTCTTAGAATCCATCATACAGCCATCAATTGAAATGATGTATGCTAAGAAATCAACTTGAGTAATGTGAAATATATACTTTTTTATCTTGGCATACAATCCCGTATCTCTAAGTTTTTGTTATACTTGATGAACATATACTTCATGTTCTTCTACATTCTTAGAATAAATCAAAATATCGTCTAAATAGAAAGCGACAAAATTGTCTAGGAACTCACAAAAAATATTATTCATGAGATGCTGAAAAGCAGCTAATGTATTTGTAAGGTTAAAAGGCATGATATTATATTCAAAATGTCCGTATTTGGTTTCAAACATAGTTTTCCATTCATCTCCTTCTTTGATGTGTACTAGATTATATGCTCTTCTTAGGTCTATTTTTGTATAGATCTTAACTTGATTTAACTAATTAAGGAGTCTTGATATCATAGGTACTGGATATTTATTCTTGATTGTCATCTTATTGAGTCCTTGATAGTCAACACACATTCGCAATGATCCATCTTTTTTTTCATAAATAGAATTGGAATTCCTATTAGAGATTTAGAATGGCATATAAAATTCTTGGCCAAATTCTCGTAAATATATGCCTTGAGTTCAGCCAATTCATCTTGTGATAAACTGTAGATTGGTCCAAATGGTGGCTAAGTTCCTTCCTTGAGGTCGATTGAACAATCTTATGGGTGATGCTCTGGAAGAATATCTGCATTCCTTTTCTCAAAAACGTCTTGATAATTTAGATATTGGCTTGGAATGCCACTTAAAGTCTTTCTATCATTAGAAATAGGTGTGGCATAAATTGAAAAAGTTGATCCTTCTTTTGCTGCGTGTATAAAAGCTTTTGCATCTATAAATATGGATTTTATTATATTAGACTTATAGCTTTTTATTTGGTCGACAGGATGTTTAATAATGTTTTGAGAAAAGTCAAGTCTATGAGAATTCCAATCTATTTGAGGATTATAATTTTTTAGCCATGATAATCCTAAAATAACTGGATTAGATGGATATTTAATTATGTTAAAGGTTACGTAGCTATTATGACCAGCTATTATTATTTTTATAGAACGGATTTTATGAGTGACGTCTCTATAAGACAATTGCCGACCATCTATGGCTTCTACATGTATGGGTTTAGTTTTCTATACTAAAGGTATTTTACGATTCTCAATATATTATTTATTTAAAAAATATGTCGAGGCTCTTGAATCTAATAAGACAGAGGCTCTATAATTTTTTGGTCCTAAATATACATCTATTATAAAATAAAGAGAAGATTCTGAGGAGAGAATAGGACATTCACTAGGAATTATAGAGGGTTCCAGCTGCACGATCTCTATTGTAGCTAGACTAATTCGTTTTCCGACATGTTGTCTTCTTTGATAGCCGTACTCCTCATTTTGTAGTTGTATCATTTTTTTGGACAATGTTGAGCAATATCTTTAGATTCTCCACAATATAAACATAATCCTCCTTGATAATGTCGAATCTTTTCTTATTCAATAAGAGGTTTAAAACGTACCGCATCAATTTGTATGTCTTCTATTTCCAAATGTACGTTTTGTAAGGACGTTGATGTTGCCATTGAATAATAATGTTGAGGCTCTCTTGTACGACTCTCGGATCAAAATTCAAAAAGCCGATTGTTACACTTCATAATAAAATCAATTGCTTGACTCAATATTTGAAGATCGGGTAAATTGAGCATTAATTTTTTTACCTCATATTGTAATCCATAGAGAAATTGGTTGATGAGTGCAACATCATTCCACTTGATATCAGTCGCTAATTGTTGAAATTGTGAAGTGTATAATGACACTGATCGATTGCCTTGTCATAGGATGTAAATCTTGTTAGTGGCAATATGGATTGTATCATGTTTTTCATACATAGATCAAAATTCCGCTAAAAATGCCTCCAAATTATCCAATATTGGATCATGTCGTTCAAGAAAAGATGAAAACTATGATAAATTAGATCTCAAAAATAACGTTCCAATAAACCTAACTTAAGATCCTTGCATAGGATAATTTTGAGGTTGAAGTTCAAGCACCAATTGTACCTGATTGACGAATCCTCGAAACTTATATCTTCTACCATCAAACTTCTCAGGCAAACTAATTTTTGGTTCTCTAATATTTGAATGGTGCTCCATCATAGGTGAGATAATATGATTTGGTGTAGATATTAACGCAGCTCCAATCATCTCTATATCTTCACTTCCTGCTAATCTTGTTGCTCCTTGTGGTGGTAAACTGAGTTGATGCATTACAAGCATTAGTTCTTTCATTTGTTCTTGCATTTGTGCCATTGCACTCTTCATTTTTGCAAGCTGTGCCATGATAATATAATATGAAGGAAGATGTCTACTCTCACTTCAAGAAATGTAAAATAACACACTCAAAAGAAAAAATTCTAAAAATAATATCAGTTTAGAAGTGGATACTCCACAACTTCTAAAATGCTTATGTCTTATCAAGAAAAAGGGATAATCCACTCTTAATCAATAAGAGACAAAACTCTGATACTGTATGTGTATTCTAGTCAATCTGTCAAGGACATGAATTAGAAAAAGATGTATAATCTAATGAAAATTATATCAAAAAAAAGTCACAAAATATAAATAAGAAAGTATGTATATTCAAAAGAAAATTGGAATGGCTATTATTAAAGACTGGAAATATGAAGACTCTTGAAACTAGACTAGGATCAGGAAAAGAGTTGACAAGAGTGAAGAAGGCTTTACTCTTGCCTCTATAAATACTATCTAACTAAGAGCTATGTGGCAGTATTCTATAGGACCTTATACTTGTGTCTAATTTTCCAGACACGTGTCAAACTTGCACAACAAGTTTTTCACATGTACGCCACGTACTTGGCTTGTTCTGCAAGCTATCAACATGTGTGACATATGGCTAGCTTGTTCCATTAGCTACCAACATGTGCGCCATGTGGCTACCTTGTTGATCAAGTTTCTAACCTACCAATCACCTATAGACATGTATAAAGGTGATTCCACATCTATGAAGCTTCTAGAAAGCTTCTCTATTAGATATTATCAAATCGACTTATTTTACTTACTCCTATTGGTCTATATTACTTAGGTAATTATTGAAATAAATCTTATGTCCGTAACACATTAACATAGATCACCACTAATTTATCTAGATGCTTTCAAAAGATATCATTTATTAAATATTGAAAGATAGTAGGATACATTTGTTAATCCAAAAGATATGACATTATATTCAAAATGTCCATATCTTGTCTAAAATGAGGTTTTTTTTAAATCTCCTTTCTTGATTTATATCAAATTGTATATTCTACAAATATCTATCTTAATAAAGATCTTAGCTTAGCCAAATTGTTCCAAAAGTCTTGAGATTAATGATAGTGGATAATGATTCTTCACTATTATTTTATTCAATCTCCAATAATTAACATATATACATAAAGAACCATCATTTTTTTTCACAAAGAATATAAGTGCACCTACTAGAGACTTTAAATGCCTAATGAAGTTCTTTGCAAGATTTTCATCAACATAATTCTTTAACGCCAAAAATATGTTTTGAAAAAGGTTATAAATTGGACCAAAAGATAGTTGCATTCCTTCTTGAAGATCTATGGTACAATCATATGGTCAGTGGTCAAGTAATATATCAACATTCTTCTTTTAAAAAATATCTTAAAATTTTTTATACCACTTTAAAATAATTATGATTGAAGTCATATCTTTTTTAATTGAAGTTATATAAATAAAAAATGTTATATCTTCTTTGGTCAATTTTATAAAAGCCCTTATTCCAAGAAATAAAGACATTTTAATTCATAATTTTTTACAAATTTTTCTTATAAGGATTTCTATCAAGAATGTTATTCTTCACGATCTCTAATCTATAGATGGATTATGCTTTTTCAATCAAGAAAGTCTAAGAATAATAAGATTTGAAGAAATTCTAACAACATTGAATACAGTTTGGCTGCTATGATTTTCAAATGATATTTCTATAGGAGTTGTTTCATAAAAGATAATAGTAAAGGATAAGGATCATTTATCTAATACTTTTATACAAACAAGTTTGGATTTTTGTACTAAAAGAATTTTATGAAGCTTAACAAATGACTCATATAAAAAAACAAGTGGATGCTTTTAAATCCAACAAAGCAATTGCATAAAACTTGTGAGGGCTAAAATATAAAAAAATTATGAAGCAATAAGCAAGCTAAGCAGAAAAAGAGGAACTTGAATGATTTTGCAATATTAAATTGTCCAGCCACACAATTCCTATTGTGGCTAAACATCTTAGTTTTTCTAATTGATTGAACTCCTACTTTTGGTAATGTATTGATTTTATTTCTTTGGACAATTATGAGCCTTATGGCCTTCCTTACTACAATACAAATATAAATCTTTTTCTATCTTATGCTTCTTGTTTTGTGGATTTAAAAGTTTAAAATATATCACATCAAGTTATATATCTTTTACTTCTAAATATAAATTCAGCCTCCTTGCGGATATAGCAAGAATGTATCAAATTACATGTTGTCTTGCTGAAGTCCATAAATGTTGATGTTGATGACATTGAAATAATTGATTATCATATTTTACGGCTTAGCTAATTGCTTCATAGAATGATTGTGGATCCAGAAGCAATAATAACAAATCTTTCATAGCTTTTCTTTATTTCTAATAAAATTGATTTATCAACATTTTTTTATTTTAATTGATATTTCAAAGTCTTAAATTATATATCAAAATTTTATATTATTTATTTTTGATATTTTAATAAGATATAATATTATTTAATTTTTAATTATAAAAAAATAAAGATTTTTGGTTTAAAGTATGTACCAAGGTCTTAGATTATTAAATTTAATTTAATATAATCTAATCATAAAACTTATATCATAGAGAATATTAATTCTTGTTTAAAATGAGGTTGTTAAAAAATGTTGAGTTAGTTGTAGTTGGAGTATGATAAAAAAAGTAATAGGATGTTATTCTACTCTTAAAGCTACAAAAGATGGTGAAGGAAAAAGATGAAGAATTATTCTACTCTTAAAGCCTCAAAAGATGGTGAAGGAAGAAGATGAAAAGTTATTCTATTCTAAAAGAAGAATGTTGATATATTACCAAAGCACCGACCATATGATTGTGTTATAGATCTTTATGAAAGAATGCAACTATCTTTTGGTCTAATTTATAATCTTTTTCAAAATGAACTTCTAATATTGAAGGATTATATTGATAAAAACTTTGTAAAGAATTTTATCAAATATTTAAAGTTTCTAATAGATACGCATATACTCTTTGTAAAGAAAAAAGATGGTTCTTTACATATATGTGTTGATTATTGATAATTGAATAAGATAATAATGAAAAATTGTTATCCATTATCGTTAATCTCAAGACTTTTGGAACAACTTGGCCAAACCAAGATCTATACTAAAATAGATTTTTATAGAATATACAACTTAATATGGATCAAAGAAGGAGACAAATGGAAGATTTCATTTTAGATAAGATATGGACATTTTGAACATAATGTCATGCCTTTTGGATTAAGAAATATACTCACCATCTTTCAATATTTAATAAATGATATCTTTCAAGAGAATCTAGACAAGTTCATAGTGATCTATCTTCATGATATGTTGATCTATTTGAAAAATTTAGATGAATATAAGAAGCTTGTAAAGTTGATATTACAAAAGCTGTGAAATTTGTATATCAAGCCAAAGAAATGTATATTTCATCAACAAAAAATTAAATTTTTAGAATACATTGTATCTATTGAAGATTTGATGATAGATTCCAAGAAGGTGGAGGTGATTATGCAATGGGCCACTTCAAAGATTGTAAGAGATGTACAATACTTTCTTAGATTTGCTAACTTTTATTGGATCCTCATTAAAAATTACTCTTAAGTTGCCGCCTCTCTTATTCAATTGAAATGCAAAGACAAGTTGAAATTGGGGCTTCAAGCAAAGAAGGTATTCTAAGATCTCAAGACAATATTCACCATAGCTCCAATTTTGGTACATCCAAATTTTACAAAAGCATTTCACATAGAAACCAATGCTTTGGATTTTGCACTAAAGGCCGTACTTTTACAAATGAGTATAGACAATAAACTCCATCTTGTTGTATTTTATTCTTGAAAATTTTTTATTGTTGAATTTATTTATAAAATCTATAATAAGGAATTTTTTGCTATTATAGATTCTTTTCAAGAATGATATCATTTTCTCGAAGGAATAATACATCCTGTTATTATATATACAAATCACAAAAATCTAGAATATTTTATGTCAGGTGAGATTCTTAATTGTTGTCAAGCTCAATGGAATATATCATTATTTTAATTTAACTTTGTTATCACTTATTGACTTGGAAAGTAACAAGGATTGTTCAATGTTTTATCAAAAATATTATATCTTATACCAAGAGCAAGAGAAGTAGCATTTGCTCAACAATATACAACTTTATTGAAGTCGGAGCAATTTTATTTTTACGCCACTATTACATTGGAACTTATTGATTCTAGTTTTCTAAATAAGGTGCATACTGTAATTACTAATGATGCTTTGGCTTTTGATATTAAGTATAGTCTCAATAAAAATGCTGACAAGTTCAAGCTTGAAAAAGATATTTTATTCTTTGAAGAACATTAGTATATCCCAAAAGGACTAACACAACTACATATTCTTTAATCTCACCATGACTTTTTAGCCTTGAGTCACTTTTAATTATATTTTATTTATTTTTTCCTTTAGATATATCTCTTGTAAATTCAAATCATTACTTTATTTGATTAAAATTAAAAAGAATGCAATTTTAACTATTGAATGGCTATTTTATTCTATTTTGATTTTTTAATTTTTTTACTATTAGATAATAACTAATATTTTTATAATTATATAAATATAAATATTATATATATATATATATATATATATATATATTTACTTATTTAAAATCTTATAAATATATTTTAAATAATTACTTTTAAAAAAAATATTAATGAAAGAAAAGTAAATTATGATAATTTTATTAATATTTAATAATATATATGAAATATCTTTCAAATTTATGAATTTTTTATTTTTATTTTTATTTTTTTATCTTATAAAAATAAAATAAAGATTCAATATCTCATTTTAAGAAAATATTTTTTAATTTGATTTTAATTCTATATTTATTTTTGTAATAATATTTAATAAATATCTCAAATAGTTAATAATTTTGCTATGATTTCTATATATGTATTCTTTAATAATCAAATATCTTGTGGAAAGAAGAAAAAAAGTTATACTTTTAGGTTTTCTTTTGATAGAATGTGAATCTAAAGTTATATTGTAGTGCAAAAAAATCCTATAATGCAAGGAATCTAAATAAAAAATTAATTAGCAATTCTCATTTATTTATTTATTATTCTAGATTGCCAACTCAAAGGTTTTTAGCCATTTGATTGGTAGTCTTAAAAAGAAAAATAAATTAGAATATGAATTTTTAACTCTTAAGCAAAAAAAATTTAATTTTTTAATTTTTCAAAAAATTCCTACACATACAAGTCTATGTAATGTATTTTGATTGGTTTATATCAATTTTTTCATGATTGATTCTTGAACACTTTTTTTTTTTCTATAAATAATAAAAATAAATATTATCTATTAAAAAGAATGTTACATACTCCTTTTGCAAGTATTTATCTTGTGAATAATACAAAAAATAAATTTTAATTTTAATTTTTTAAAAAATGTGCTACTTGTAATCAATTAGTATACCACTGCCACTATGAAAATATATTATAAAAATAATATACTTTATGGTAGTAGGTATGGATTGAAATCTTCATTGCTCTGATTTTGTTTGATATATCTTTTATATTACAAAATATTAACCTTAATATTGTTCATATTTGTTGTTGAAATTAATTTAAAATACAAATATGAGGGAATAATAAAAGAACAAGAACAAGAACATGTAAGAAAAAAGAAAAGAAGAGAAAAGAGATGGTAATGCTAAAGATGAATATTTTCTAAAATGCCAATGTCTATAAAGACAAGGAGGAAGTTACTTTTGCCCATTCATTAAAAAGCTCCATTGAGATGGCACCTAGTGCCAAAACTACAACCGTCAGCCTTCACGCCACGTGGTAGATTTCTTTAAAAGTTGTTGGTGTGGAAAACTTGAACCATGATGTGAATGCAAATCTCCCAAACCTATGCACATTTCATCCAAGCTTACACGTTATTGCATTAAAAAATCACCAACTTTAAACAGAGTGGATCAGTAGTTTTCTCCCATCCATCCCTGTTGTCTACCGCCTATTATTGAGTTTTTTTACAATAGTCTATTTAACAGTGCCGGCTAATGAGGAGATCTCTTATTACAGCACCTGGACAGAAAGAAGTTTGGTAAAGACAAAAGCCAGCAGAAGCTGATTTTCGCAACACGGCATCGTCGAGCAAGGGATTGCAAAAGTAGGGTTCGAAGAAACGGACCGAGTGTGGAGGGAGTCAACTCCATCATTCGGGGGGTGCGTCATCCTTTTTAACCAGTTTTGTGGCTGTTGAGATCATGGGCCCACAAAGAGTTTTATTTAGTATTTGTGCCCACTGAACTCCGGCGTGAGTGACACCTGTGCGTGATGGTTTCAAAGTTGGGAGTAAGGGATGATCTCCACGTAGCAGCAACCGCATCGCTGGCACTCAACCTCAGATCGACAAAGGAAATGCCTAGGTTAGCAAAGTGAGTGTCTAGTGGTGTTAGCTCAGCCTCCCATGAGACACCCAACTCGTCGTAGGCCACGCTTCAGCTCCTACCAACCTAGTGAGATGTCACGGCAGCACCTGCCTTCACTACGTCTCTTCAGTCTGTTATCTGACCCCATATCCAGCGCTGCTCGTTGTGACCCCAAAAGTGGCCCGGTGTCGCTTTAATGTCAACGTCGATATCGACAGCGATTAGTTGTGGGATTGGAGTGGTTATCACACACTGTCTGTGAAATAATCACAAACAAAAGTTTGTAAGGGGTTTCAATCTGTGGGCGCTGAGATGGGCACTGTCGTCGTCGTCATCGTGTAGTTTCTGTGGCAAAAGCATGTTGGCACCATGCTGCAGCGGTTCAATTCCCTCATCAAGGGGGTTAAGGCGCAGGTGGGTGAAGATGAGCTCCAAGAGCAATTGCATGTGTCGCTTCGGCCAGCGCGGTCGGTAGACTCTTCCTTGGTAGTGACGCACCAGCAGCCGCGCGGTGGCCCCGCCCTGCCGCTTGCGCGTACGCGCACAGACGAGGGCTTACTGCGAGCCCGTCGCCGCTCCGAGAACGGCCAGACTTCTAGATTCACTGGGTTGTCGCAGCACGAAGACGGAACTGGCTTTGTGATTGATCGTGTGCCCGAAGAGAGGTTGCCTGAGCAGTATGATCCCCTGGAGAAGCTCTCGCGTTTCGGCAGCGGAAGCTCCACAGATCACCGAGAGCAATCGAACTTAACAGAAGAGAATCATGACCAGGACGCTGGGACCGCAAGGCCGACGTTTCTCGCAAAGCCTGTGGCAAGGCTACAAACTGAGCGTCGGGGTATATTCAGGACGAGCAGCGATGCCGTTGCGCAAAGCCGGCGATCGGAGCCTTCGGGAGTGTACAGGACAAGCAGTGATGCGGTAGCGCAAAGCAGACAAGTGTGGCTTCCGCCGAGAGTGGTGGGGACGAGTAGCGATGCTGTGATTGCTTTGTCCCGTCGTAATACCCCAGCGGACCTCGGTCACTCGGCGGTGGACATTCCGGATGCGCAACCAGCCAGCAGTGTGGACCTGGAGACCGTGCGCAAGTTCGTCTTGGCATCTGGGCCTGGGCGCACCATCAGTTCGTGGAGCACAGATAGCGCCGCGGAGCACTGCAGGTAACTGATGAGACCTCCAAGTTCTGGAGAATGAGATTTAGATCAATAACTTGATCCTTATCTTGGGACTGTGTGACTGATATTTATATTGAATTCCGTGCGTGACCAGAATTTGTCAGCAGCGATCGGAGGAGCCGCTCATTGACCTGGGATGCGCGTGTCGAGGAGAGATGGCTAAGTCGCACAAATCATGCATCGAGACGTGGTTTAAGAATAAAGGGACTAATAAGTGCGAGGTTTGCCAGTGAGTTCCAATACATTCCACTGCAATTTTCTGATGTGGAAATGTTCTCAGTCACGGCCGTCCTGCAGAGTTAAGCGAGTCTGACATGAAAAAAATTTATATATATATGATTTTGTTAAGAGTTTTGATGATTTTAATGCCTTCTGTGATTTTGTTTTGATATTTCTAGGTTTGTTGCGGAAAACATTCCAGCTCCAGGGACAACACCTGCGGTACGTGGAACTTCCATTGACAGTGATTGCATGAAAGTAATTGTTCTTGCTTCTGAGCATGATTGCCTTTGTATATCATTTTTGTGAATTGGTTGAACGCTAAATTGCTGAAATGAGGCTTTTATTTGCAACAGCCGCATTTCTGGGTGTGGCGACTTGGAGGACAATCTGCCATTGGCGGGCAAACTCCGTTGTCATCGCATGCGGGAGGAAGCAGCCAAGCAGGGCTTGAGAGTGGGCTGGTATTAAACCGACCCGTGCTTCTTACTATTGTGAGGAGGCATCCGTTGGTTCTAGTTTTGTCGTTGGGCGTGCTTGCATTCATGACTTACCTCTTCGTGGATGCCATCAACAAAGCTACAATTGGATATGCTGCCATTCCGATAGGTTTCATCTTTGGTAAGGCTTTTTTCCCCCTTGATCTTCACATGTGTACAATAGTGATGGGGTACCTGTGTCTGTCGGGGGTTAGCTCGACCTTACTTCCATGCTCTGTGGGCACCGCTGGAAAATCTCCTTGCAGTACCCGTATTTGATGTCCTTATTTCCATCTTTCTGGGTTTCTCTGCTTTGCCTGTCAATGTCATCGTTGGAAAGGCTCATTTCTTCCTCCTTTCTTCTCGTTCTTGTTCTCTGTACTTCCTCTGCACTAAAAGAAAGTGGTAGGCACAATAGTAATGATAGACTGCTTATTATTCACAGCACACCAATCTCCGCGCGCGTAGAAACCTCGTGACCATTTGTCCACACTCTACCATTTATGCGCATGTGTTGGACGTTGTAGCTTAACCCTAGTGTGGTGATGATCCCTGTACAGGAGTTCTCGTGGTACTTGGATTGGGCACGTTTATTAGGTTGGTGTTGGAATGTTGTCAAGAACGTAATGTGCAACGCAGAATCCAGCAAATGGAAATGCTGCCTTCGGTGGGGAATACGGCACAGGTATTGACTTGACCTTATACCGGTATGTTAGCAGTATTTCATTCAAGAGTGATTGATTGTCTTGTTGGCAGGGACAAAGTTCCACTGCCAGACCTGTTCTATCAACTTTCTTTCAACTTACCTAGACAGTTGGAGTATATCTTAGTGCCCGATGTTAGTTTGCTGTTAATTCTTGGCCATATGATTGCAGAATTGAATGCCTTTTGTACAAGGCACACAAATCAATGAACTCTATTCCATGATGGCAACGGAGAGAACCTTCGTTAGGTGAAAGCTCGACATTTCTTCTTTCTCCAAGTGGTGAATCCTGCTGCAGTGTCTTCAGCTGACGGTTCCTTTCAATTCAGGTCGACTGATTCACGGGTTATGATTGAACCGACAGAAACCAACGTTGATGTTCTTTTGCATGCTCGTTCCACGCACAAATTTCTTTTTTTTTGGCAACGTTGATCTTAGATAAGATCTGTCAGTCGGTGGTAACTGTTACAGCCGTTTCTGCATTGGGAGCACACCGACAGAGCCTTAAACCTGACGTTCTATGATCTGCAAGAATCAAATTGTATCATGTTGGCAACAAATAAGTAGAGGTTATTTTAGATTCAGGTGTCTTATATTGGTATTATAGATTTTTACATAGGCTGAGCCCTTTCTCTTTTCTGTACCGTATACTTTGTCAAGCTTATTGGGGCAGGCTGTAACCTTAGTTTGTGTGGATTGTATTTGTTCGGCGATGGTGTTTGCGAATTCTGTTTCATGTGCTGAAAGCTCGTCATCGAGCTTCATGATGTACACCCTCCTGATTGAATTCTTAAAGTTGGTATAATCCAGTAAATAACGTTGAGCCCTAGACAACAACCTTGTACTCTTCATGCATTAGCTTTAAACTTCAGATGCATAACATTTTATAAAGTCTCGATCAAAGAATGTCTTCATTTCAATGCTTTGAGATAAATTTTGTTTGCTTATCATAATATTCTATTTTATCTCTTCTATGTACTTTAGTGTGAGGCATGGGTTTTTGTTCATGTGTTCTAAATTATGACATTATTTAATTTTCTTGATTATATTAAAATATAGTATTATTTATAGCCCACTTTGCTAAATAACTGTAGTATCACAAAATATAATTTTAGTTGTTATAATGACTTTTGGTATTTTTAGTCATCACATCATATCCCTTAGGATATTGTGTCCTAGTATTGTTATGTGTCGTATTTTTTAATGTTATTTCTTCATTTTGTTTTCCAATCCTCATAATAATATCAATTCTTAGTTTTATTATTATTTTTATTCCTAATCCTATTAATATGTTGTTTAATAATATTAGGTGAAAATCTAATGAGATTTAATTGGGTATATATTTAACTAGGCCTTGCCCACTGAGCATCGTCAGGAAAAAGCCTGGTACTATGGATCCAGAACTAAATGCATTCATGAAAAACTCTGCTGCCAAAACGGCTGCATATATCCAACTACCCAGCTTACAAGCCATGATGAGCTGCACAATTAGGAATAAACCCTATTTCAATTGCTGATTTGTAGCTCTAATTAAAACCGCAAATCATCCTTCGTTGAGCATCCTATCCGCTACACCTTGAATCCACGCTGTAAAATCGTCAATGACCTTGCACACTCTCTGTCACGATGGGCGAGAACTTGTCCATAGTCGGAATCTGGAGCACCTTGCATCAACCATCATCAGGAACACGCTGAATGAGATGGGTCTGTTAACAGGAGAAACTGATGATATCAAGTCATTTACCCTACCAAATAAAGCTGGAATAGATAACATTTTTGCTCTACTTGGCTTTCGCATCGCTTCCTTGATCAAAGACGCTGAGCATGAACTTTTGAAGTGCTGCATGGGAGCTTGTTGTGGCCGAATACTGGCTGCCATCCCAGTGACCCTTCGCCTAAGTATGGGTATTGCCAACAATGGTAATCGCTTCCTCAGCGCAACTTTGGTATGTGACATTTTCCCTTCGCTTCATTACCTGCCCTTGATACTATATCTTGTTGCTTCGGTGTGCACAGTCAGAATAAACTGAGACTCGATGACCCTGCAAAGCGGTCATCCGGTTAGAGTAATGTTAACTTTGTTTTGATGCTGTCAGTGCTATTATTTACTTGTGTGTGCAGTCATCGGTGAAGCCTCGGGATCGTCTACTGAATTTTTTTCAAGGTTAATTTTGATCTGTATGGAAATACCATCCAGCTGCTAACAAATTTTCTCAATGTTTTGTTTGATCTTGCCAACGATTTCATTCGAACTTGCTGTTGTTTTAGAGTATGTTCACGCATTCCATCCTGTCAAAATGTGTCTATGTTATTCAAAGCTTGCGAACACACCCAAACTAATGTTGAAAGTCAAGGTTCATTGTTTAGCTGATGTTGTGTGTGTTGTGACTAGAGGATTGTGCTGCCTTCGCAACCAATGCGGAAACATATAATGTAAACACAGACATTAACAATCGTGGGATCTAATCATTTATTTTCTTAAATATGCAGAGAAAAAGAAAAAAGACAAAAACAAGAGGATGAAATAGGATAATAATTGCTGAGCAAAATATAGCAGCACTAGAAGCTGAGCACAAAACTTAAAGATAAATGCCGCGTTTCATTAAGACATGAAATACATCTTCATTATTTTCTCGCGTGAAAGAGTCAGGGCCTGAACCGCGAAACAAGTACCTTCAAAATTACACGCATTACCTGGGCTATCAAATAGACCAAACCACACAAACTCGATAGAGTCTTAAAACTTGACCTTCTGTATATATATATCTCAGAACTCGTCACATTGCAGGTATCCATACTTTGTATCCAGTAACGTCTCTCACACTGAGTAACTAGCGCGTGTATACCGATCAGACCAGCATTCGACTTGCAATCCAGAACTGTAACTTCCTGTGTTTCTGTGCCATTACACCTGCTGCTACATTGTTGCAGTTTCTCAACCGCACCATGAGACGATAATGAGACGAAAAAAACGCCCTATATGACGTCACCAACAAGACTTCATATTCTGATTTTACTTTCCTCCCTTGGTCACCTCAATAGTCCTTGGCTTTGCAGGTTCTGGTGGAGGAATCTTAGCAACTGTAACTGTGAGCACGCCATCAACGCAGGAAGCAGTGATCTTGTCCAAATTAGAATTCTGAGGCAGCGTGAATTTGCGCATAAATGTGCCGGAACTTCGCTCCATACGGATATATTTCACTTTAGGATCTGTCTCCTCACGTTTTCGTGTACCACCAATGACGAGGACATTGTCATTCTCCAGTTGCACCTGCACAACCCGCATATCGTATCAGTTCCTCTAATCTACGGAACATTAAGTCGTAAATAAGAAGTCATACTAAGAGATGACGTCCAGGATTGCTTCTAACCCTGTTTTTAAACTTCATACAAGATGCATTTTCTATCAATTGGCACTCTAGGCTCGTACATGGAGTCTTGGTATATTGTGGAACACAATCTGTATTCCTCCCAAGCTTAAAACAAGTCTCACAGTTATAAAAATAGACCACTTAAATCATGAAATCATGAGAAACAGAGGGCTTCCTAGACTACCGAGGAACCAAAAGGTATCTCACGATTGGCACAGTGCCGCCGATAAACAATCGATTGACTTGAATAAGATCGGACTGCGACACCCTATGCAGAAAAATGATCGACTCAAGGTGTCGCCAAATTTCAAGAAAAACAATCAACACGCCATCGTAAGGGAAGAAATTTACTTTCACGTCTGCCGATTTGAGGCCGGGCATGTCGGCAACAAAGATATATGCATCGGGCAGCTCCTTCACGTCCACAGCAGTACTAACCATTGCCTTTGTGTCGCGAACGTATTTTTGCGACTGCGGGTTCAACGATTTCTCCAGCTCGTCAGGAAAGCTCAAAATCTGAAACAGGGGGAAATCCATTCTTCCTCGATCCGATCCACGAAACTCTAGTGACGCTCTCGGGACACTCTTCAAAGCAAGCGCTGGATATGCTTAGTATCACACTCTGTCTCCTTGTTTGCCAAAAAGTCTAGCCAGTTGCTCAAACCTTTCCGATCGTTAATCACCAGTAAAAGCCTAGATAATCAGCCTACACTAAACTGCAGAGAAGAAATTTTGCGACAATTACAAATTGGGCCGATGTTCTGCGAAAACCGTGACAAGTACTTACTGGATTTCAGAAAGGATGCTGGAGAGTTAAATGGAGCGACTCGCGGGCAAATCTAGAACCCGCTAGATTTCCAAGACCCCCGCCACCCAGGTCTTGAGAATTCTGGAGCTTTCCTGAGACTTCTGAATGGAGAGATCTAGAACTTCCTGGCCTCGATCCAGGTGGCATGGGCAAAGTGGCACTGCCCACTTGGCATAGGTTTGATCCAGATGGCATTGTCCAGCATCTCAGCTGGCATGCTGGACTGTGAACTGAGTTCTGAGCACGGATGGTGACGACTATTAATATAGTCAAGGATTTGTAACGTCATCCAACTTGTAGATGAATTGTTTTTATTCGTGTACTTTCATCTATAGTTTTAATAATTTCTTTTTGCTTGCGTGAAAGTTTTGGAAAATAAGATAATGGGTATTATGACTGATGTCGAGTTTGTGAGATTGGAATTAGGAATTCAACATGATTCAGGCTCACTGGAACTAATTTTTGTAACAAAACACAAACAGGTTTTTTATTAAGAAATCCGGATTAGATTATTGATCATTTTGTAATGCACATGAAAATAATATTGTAATATAAGTTTCAAGGATGTTAATGTTGCACTTCCTGGGATCCAATTTTTTATTTTTATTTTATTGTTGGAACTATCGGCATAATCACATGAACTTCTTATGAAATTACAAAATATTAGTCACTTTATTCAAAATCAGCGTAAGACATTTCCCGTCTGCTTTGGAAATATTTTGCATTGGATGAATTAGCGGTGTCACATTGCAATCAATAACAAGATGTGAAACAATCATTTCACAATGCTCCTATAAAAGTTTACAATATATAGAATGCACGATGGTGGATTCAGGCGTGGTAGTAACGACAGGCAGTGAATAGTGAAAGGTTTTATTGACATGAACTAAATTTAAAATTTTAATAATAACCCAAAACATATTATTAAAATAAACCACATGAAAGACGTTTAGAATAACATGTATTTAAAATATAAATTGTACAATTGACTAACAAGGGGATTTGTTTATTTCTTTTGATTATCTAAAAATATAACATATAACTATATATCATTGAGATCCATGACGTATATTTACTCGGATTTCCTCGCGGCTAGATTCTAGTCGCCGAGCCCAATTAGGGTTTGATGCTTGCGTTTTAATAACTTCAGCTTCGTGACGGATGTGTGCTGCTAGAGCGGAGAATCGTAGAATCGCAGTGGACGCGCAGATGCTTCACCATGCCACTTCGAGCTTTGCGAATCTCGGCCGTCACACTATCAATGTGAACCAGGCGGCAACAGAAGATCCATGTTAAAAGTCAAAGGATGCAAGATGTAGAATTTGAAAACCAACGGACATTCCGAGGTTGGTATTCAAAACCTTCAGTCGACGTCGCACCCAGGACGAGCTTTTCACTCGTGCTCTGGGTTCCCTTCCCCTCCCTTCCCTTCCCTAAGTCGTAGCATTCCCACACTCGCTAACTGGCTGTTCAGTTTGTCGAGAACCGCCGTGAATCATCGGACAATTTCGAAATTCTTTTGTGGGTCGTAAGGGCAGTGGCATCATTCCTGAAATAGCTAGTCCGATGCTGCCATTGTCCTCCAGCTCTGTGTACTGACTTCGGCTGCCAACTCTCAAGCCCGCTCTCTGCTCAGTGCAAGAGTCGGTTGATAATTGCTCACAAACTGGGCGAAATTCGTTGTAATGGTGTTGATTCGGTCAGGAGTAGCGGAGATATTGGAGGTTGTGAATGCATAGACACACAAGTACAAGATTGGGTACGTGAACCTTCCTTGTCGGTGTATAAAGAATGGCCGTTGTGTAGCAAGTGACCGATTTATGCTCAATGAGCGCCTCGAGCATGCATGCGCAGGGCTGTAGTATCATTGGTGTGATGTTCGGATGGGTGGGTTCCAGATTGTTGCCCAGCAGCTGAGCATTAGGGCTCATTCAGTTCTTTCGTGCAGGAAACCAGAGGGCATTGTGATGGGTCTAAGTTTAGTGGTTTATTGGACTTTTTATTAGATGTCGGTAATCGGTATCATATTTTTAGCAGTAATAGTCAAAACCGGCTTCCATTTGGTCGAGCTGATAGCTTGTGCCCCAGCGATGTGGGGAGATTGTTTCGGAGTCTGACTCTCATCGTTTCTCTTGTTTAGGTTTCCTTCCTCTTTCGTTGACCAGTTGAAGGCGGGTTTGAGCGCTCTATTGATGCATCAGTGTGGGCTCAGAATGCCACTCGCGAATGTGGAAGGAGAAAGAAATGCTTGAATCGCAGACTAATCGCGTGATCAAGGTTCAAGGTCAGCAGCTACAGTGACATTGTTATGTGATGGTGTGAATGACTAATTCTTTGTGTAGCTTACGGTTTTTGGATTCAGCTGGTAGCATGCAAATTGTTGCCTTTTATTGTTCTTTTCACTGAATAAATGAATCTTACGATGATTGTGGGTGTTGCGAAGCATTTTGAAATTTAATGGACTGCTTTCTATGTTTTCAGAGGATGGGGGAGTTCGGTAGTTTTTCCAATAACTTGGAAGAAGAAAACGTGAAGCACGTTGTTAACGAAGATCGGAGCTGGATGCGAATCACTTCTACCCGTGAAGTTGCGGTGGACGCCGCTGAAGATGAATACTGCACGGATGGCCCCAATTTTGAATCGGAGCATTCAGCTTACAGTTATAGGAAGAAGGAAGTAAGAAGAGAACGTCCAACCGGACCACAGTATAGCCATAGGCGAGTTCTTTCCTCCTCTGGTGGTCACCGAGATGTCTTGTTTGTGGATGGAGCTGCAAGCAGTGAGGAGGATGAATACATCAAAGTCGATGCCAACCCTAAGTTAAAGGCACAGAAGGGCGTCCGTCGGCAGTTTGATCATCTCCGGCAAGATTCTTTAGATGCATATTCCGATCCTGGTTATGGCAATTGTAACGATGACCCTGGCCTCGCTTTGAAAAGTCATAGTATTGATCGTGTTAGCAATTGGTTACAGGATACTAGTTTGGGAGGGGACTCCCAAGACTTCGAGAATCCTCAGAATGCTTTTGGTCAGCCGTCAAAACGTCTTACACCGCGTCGTCCTCACCCTAGGAACCACGTTGCTGCCATGTACAGTTCTCCTCGCTCTGAACCTGGTGGTGCCTATTACAAACCCCATGAAACGAGTTCTAGTGGTTCACAACGCAACGGCATGGTGCAACGTGACCTTTTTGTTGATCAATATTCTTCTGATTCCCAGGATAATGAGGACAGCAAAGTAGCAATTCATAACATATCTGAATTCAAAACTTTGTCGCCGGGAAGCATCTACCGAGGACCAGGCGATCAAAGGCCTCTGTCCACCAAAGCATTTGATTTTGTAAAGAAGGGTGCAGAGGGGATCGCTAGTGTATCCCGAACGGCGGCAGTCGAGATTGCCAAGGTTTCTCGAACAACATCGAAGCAGGTCATAGACAAATCCGTGGAGCTCAAGAATCTAGCTGCTCCCGTTTTGGGTCCTATTTTTCAAGCCGTTATTGATGAAAGTTGGGAACATCTGAAGGGTCCTCCAGAAAGAGGAGGTGAGCGAGAGCATATTCAACGCGAAGCACCAAATTGTAAGTCCTCTTTACACCATTTCTTGAACGAAATGGACACATAGGTTCTTAAGTTAGAATTTGTGGTACAGTCTGGCTGAGATCATTGTTCCAGGCCTTTTGACAGCATCAGACTTTCCCTTGATATCTAGAGTCTTGCGCAACAGAGGCCTGAAAATGGTGAACGCAATGCCGGACTTGCTACAGATTTCCATCTGCTAGTTAGTGGAGATTTATCCTACCTTTTATGTCAGTCCAACTAAAAACAGCGACCGCCATGAATTCATACTTCAACAGTTGTATGCCTGTTGGAGGCATTCCAACAAGGTCGTAAAATTCTGGCAGTTGCTGCTTTAGTTTCTAACAATTCAGAGGCTATTACTGAAGTTGACTTATCTGCCCAGCAGCAGCGGATTTGGAGCGCATGGCCACCCCATATGTGCAACTCATTGGAAAACGTAGAGGAAGAGGAATAGGTCAAGGACCAACGCCACAGCGACCAACGCAGCAGCCGGCTGTGGGAGGTGCTCACAGGCCCGCAATGAGGCCCATGGCGAGTGCTCGAGCAGGGGGCATGCCGCCTCAAGTTGGAGTTCCTCCCATGGGAGTTTCTGCACCATGGGATTAGTTAGCCGCAATGAGAGATCACCCACAACTCTCTCCTTAGGCTTATTCATTAAGTTCTACTCTTGGTCCTTATTCCCTGCAGGACCAGATCCTTGATTGCAGCATGCAGGTCAGGAGCTTCCATCCTGTGTTCCAATCCTTCACAGCGGCAGTATCTAGTATTCGAAGTACACCATCTACAATTTATCATCTTGTCACTCGTAGAACTTTGCCACTGACCAGAGCGTAACACTCAGAATGGGTCATTTGTATTCCGCATTCTCTTGTTTCATCACCTATCTCACTCTCATTGTCAATAATTCTAAACCAATTCAATCTCAGTGCATTTGTTTTTATGACCTGGGCCTTCATTAAAAAGTGTTTTCTTCAGAGTTTTGTTATCTTTATTTTGGTGCTGTAGGAAATTCCGGTCGGTAGATATGCTTCGGCCATCATCATGACTACCTTCTTGATTTTTCTTGGCGTTGTGGATCACTAGATTGAGCAGTCATATTTGAAGGAATTCTATTGAGCATTGCACGTGTTCTGTTAGCATAGCTGCATCTTTGATTCTGATAGGTGTGGCACCTGCCCTGAAGCTCAAAAGCATTTCGCTAAGCTGATAGATATTGTAAGATCTGTCGAGCTTGCTTCAGGATCCCTTGGATCCTGTTTTTAGAAGGCTTTAAAATCAAAATTCATTCCTCTCCTTGATCATATTCCAAATAAGTGCAGGGTTGTCAAACACATTCCCAGTGATACATGTATGTGCAAGTGATGCATTTGGAATTTCATATTTAAAGCCATTCTATCTGGACACCTTTTTTTTACAAGAAGGGAGTTGTGGTGATGACCAAAGAAATAGCAATCAATGGCTTATTCAATGCTCAAAGAACAAAGTTCAAAACTAAATATTTACTTTGAAAAAACATAGATTACATGTTAAAATAATGAATGTCTAAATAATTAGCAGCATCTCAATAACAATGTTGCTTAATATATTGAATTATTTATTCTAAAATTTGTCCAATAAAACATAACTTTTGATTTTAATAAATTTAAAAATTTGTTATTTCCACCACATGATATGGCCTTTTAATGCCTAATTCCACCATAATATGTTTTTCCTTCACTCTACTTCTAATACCACACAACTTTCTTCTAACAATTCAACATGTATCATCAACACATATATAAGTATACTTATTGATTAGCTCTAGGTTTGTAGTTTATCTGCCAAAGCTTTTATTCACAATTGTTGTTATCTTTGATTTACTCAATGGAGCCATCGAGGCTTGATTAGAAACAATGGCGCGTTACAATGAAGCAATTTGAGCTGCCAATAGATTCCTTCAACATGAAGCATGCAATCTCTTTGCAGCCAATGGTCATGTTGTATGGCATATACATTGCGGTATTGCTTTTGTCATCCAATATAATTATTACCTACTCAAATGTAATTGTTGTTAAAATGGTGCATTCTAGTGCAACAATCCAATTTACTAATGGTGCAAATCTATCATCTTACCAATCAAGGCGTAACTATAGCTTGATGGTTCCTCCTTTACTATCCATGTCAAACAAATTCTTCAAGAATTCTCTCCTACCTTTAAGGCAATAAAGCAATTTTGCACAAATTGATGTCTAAGACCATTCAAAGCTTAAGCTTGCGGTAGTGA
Source organism: Physcomitrellopsis africana (assembly GCA_036785485.1). Taxonomy (NCBI): domain Eukaryota; kingdom Viridiplantae; phylum Streptophyta; class Bryopsida; order Funariales; family Funariaceae; genus Physcomitrellopsis; species Physcomitrellopsis africana. The sequence goes on along the minus strand of JAWRVF010000495.1, from coordinate 159,475 downwards.
GCAAGAAAGCAATAACATAAAAATTACAATTTTTGTCTGTTGGTACATCTTAAACACTTACAATATATTGCTTTCCACACTAGTGGCAATATCAATTCCACTCCTTGCTTGCTTTAATGCGACATGCTGTCACGGATGCAAAATATAGATTGGAAGTCTAAACAAGAAGTTCAAGAAGAACTAACAAGAATTAGATTAATCAGATGAGTACAAGAAACAACACTAGAGAGGTGAGCTAGAGCTCCAAGAGATGTGTTGTCGAGACTGAAGAACTCTTCAGCCTTGATTCCTATATATATTCCTACCTAGGAAGCTTTTCAAGCAGCTTCCACCAACTAGGGAGCTTCTCAAGCAACTTCCATCAACTAGGAAGCTTCTCAAGCAACTTCCACCAACTAGGAAGCTTCTCAAGTAACTTCTACCAACTAGGAAACTTCTTAAGCAATTTCTACTAACGAGGAAACTTCTCAAGCAACTTCTATTAACTAGGAAGATGCTAGAAGGCTCTGAAAGATTTTAGAGAGTTTTAGGAATCTTCTAAAATATTTTAGAAGGTTTTGATAAGTATGTCCTTGACATCACCTCTTCTTCTAGCTTTGAGGTCTCCAAGAAGCCATTTGAGATGTATATTAAAAAATGTAGGAAATCAAAGATTTGACGCATAGTCTGTGCAATATATTCCAGCTGTTGTTTACGAGGCAAATAATTCATGGATCCTTGTAGGCATCGGTAATCACCAATACCTTCCACTTAAGACCATACTTGAACTTTTGTGTCTTCATTGTGAAAATCAGCCTAAAAATATCGCTTTGCCACTATCTGCATGATCTGGTTCAACTTCAAAGACAATCACGAGTGATCTGCTATTTGGTATTCTTTGACGTCTTCTTGGCTCTTCTAATTCTTCATCTCGAGATCGACGTGGTGAGCTACTTGGTTGAGATGGCACCACTAATACAGTATCCACATTCTTACTAGCCATATCTAAATACACCCTGAAATTAGATATCTTGATACTACAAGAAAGCAAAATGCAACAAGTTATATTTTGATAAGACCTAGATCCTGCTTATATACATTCCTTTGGAGAAGGCTTCATCTTCACGTTTAGTTAGTAGCTGACTTTTGGTTTATCAGGATATCATCGATAAAATTCTTGTACCTTTTGTGACGTATTTGTTACATTTTTTGATGGCTCCCAAGTCCGCTCATTTACATCATAACAATGCAAATGAATTAAATACTCCAACTTCCTCTGTCTCCATCGTGAATCAAGGACTTGTTCCACCTCACATTCCACGTGGTCCTTAATTTCAACACAAGGTGGTAGTGGCTGTATCCATCTTGATAAAGTTGATTTACTATAAGTTTCTAAAAAAAGAAACATGAAAGATTGGATGTACTTTCATGGATGTGGGTAGTTTCAGTCGATAAGCCACTAGATTGATTTGCTCTTGAATGCAGAATGGTCCCAACCTCCTATAATCCAATTTATTGCAAGGTCGAGTGGTCTTGATGTTTTGTCGCAAGAGCCAAACCTTATCTCCAATTTGAAAAGCAGTAGAATCCTTTAAAAATTTGTCTGCAGAAGCTTTGTACGAGTCTTGAGCTACCTATAACTGAAGCTTCAAGGTGGTCTAGATCTCCATTAAATGCTTTGCAAGATCTTCAGCTGTTGGATTTTTATCTTTGGATTTATCCAATAAATCGAGTTTTACAAGATATCCATAATTTGCAAAGAAAGGTATTTGTTGAGTTGAAGCATTGACCGAATTGTTGTACGCAAATCCCGCCAATGGTAGATATGTAGTCCAATTGTCTTATTGATAGTTGATTGCACATCGTAGATATTGCTCCAAGACTTCATTGACTCGCTCTGTTTGACCATCAGTTTGAAGATGGAAGGCAGAAGAGAGTTTGATATCTACCTTCAATATGTCAAAAAGTGACCTCCAAAACTTTGATATAAATTGAGGCCCTCAATCCGAAATAATGTCATCCGGTAAACCATGATACCGATACATATTATCAATAAATAATTTGGCTATTTCTTCACTAGAAGTTATCTTTCTGTATGGAACAAAATATATTATCTTTGTAAATCAATCTACCACCACGTAGATAGCATCAAATGTTGTAGAAGGTGGCAAATCTATGATGAAGTCCATAGATACTAAAAACCACGATTGCTTTGGAATTGGCAGATGTTGTAAAAGCCCGTAAGGATAATGTCGAGGATTCTTTGATCTTGAACAAAGGTCACATGATATCACAAAGTTCTTCACTACTTTCCACATTTGAGGCCACTAAAAGTCTCGAAAAATAAGCTCAATTGTTTTATTGAATCCAAAGTGACCTACGGTTGGGAAGTCATGTCGAGATTAAAGAATACATAGTCGAATTGGTCCTTCCAGAATGTATAGTCGATCTTCAAAATATAATAACCCGTCTTCAATCTTGAACTTGTCTTTGTCTAAGCGCTGCTTTACATCCAAGACTAATGAGTCCACAGCTGATACTCCACGGACTTATTCTAAAAAATCAACATCAATTGGTATGATCATGGAGGTGGTGTCGAAGCAAAACCATTCTGGTTGTAGTAAAGTTATACACTGCTGATCAAATGTTGCATCTCCAACCTTTGATGCTAGATATAATCTCTTCGATAATGCATCCAATAATCCTTACTGCCTTCTTGGCCGATATGTGATGATAAAGCCGAATCGGAATAATGACATGTTCCACCAAGCTTAGCATCGATTCAAAACTTGAGCTGTTGTGAAATATTCCAAATTCTTATGATCTGTATATACAGTCACTAGATGTACAACACCTTCTAATAAATGACGCCACTCTTGGAAAGAATCAACTATTGCAAGCAACTCTTTATTGTGAATTTCATAATTAATTTGTACTGCCGAAAACTTCCTTGAGTAGAACGCAACCGAGTGAAGTTTATCATCCTTCCCCATCTGTGATAATACAGCTCCTAGCGCAAAGTCAGAAGCATCTATTTCCAAATAGAAAGCCTTTGTAAAGTTGGGATGTACCAAGATAGGAGCTATCATAAACGCCAACTTTAGCTCTTGAAAAACCTCTTGTGCTCGGGTACTCCACTTGAGTTTGTCCTTTGATGTCAATCCTGTTAATAGAGCTGCAATTTGTGAATAGTTCTTGATAAAAATGTAATAGAAGTTGGCAAATCTAAGAAAACATTGCACGTCCCATACCATCTTTGGTACCGTCCAATCCATTACTGTTGGAATCTTCTTTTGATCCATCAACAATCTTTCGATTGAAATGATATAACCAAGAAATTCCACCTTGGATTGATGGAACACGCATTTCTTTAACTTGGTATATAATCCCGCATCCCAAAGTTTTTGTAACACCAACTTCATATGACCCTCATGTTCTTAAATATTCTTGGAATAGATCAATATGTCATCGAGATAACAAACAACAAATTTGTCCAAATACTCTCGAAAAACATCATTCATCAAATGTTGAAATATAGTTGGTGCATTGGTCAATCCAAAAGGCATGACATTATATTCAAAATATCTATACCTCATCCAAAATATTGTCTTCTATTCATCTCCCACCTTTACTCGTACAAGATTGTAAGTTCCACAAAGATCTATCTTGGTATATATTTTGGCTTCACCAAGTTGCTCCAAGAATTCGGATATCAGTGGCAATGGATATTGATTCTTCACGGCAATCTTGTTCAAGCCTCAATAATCCATGCTTATTTGTAATGAGTCATCTTTTTTTTTCACAAAGAAGATAGGTGCACATGTTGGAGATTTAGAATGTCGAATGAAATTCTTTGCAAGATTCTCTTCAATGTAATCCTTCAATGATGAGAGTTTGTCTTGTGATAAATAGTAGATTGGACCAAATGGTGGTTGTGCTCCCTCTTGGAGATTTATAGTACAATCGTATAGTCGATGTTCTGGTAGCATGTCAATATTCTTCTTCTCAAAGACATCCTTGAATTCTTCATACTGCTCCAGAATAACCAAAGTCAGAGTTGCATCTTCTCAAGCTGGTGTTGCAAAGATGATAAGAGGTATATTATGCTTGGCTTCTTTCATGAAGGCCCTTACACCTATAAATAAGGATTTGTTTCTATACATTATCTTGGCAGGTTTCACCATTAAGGGTTTTGTTACAAATGTTATTTTCTGCAACCTCCAATCTATCAATGGATTATATTTATCAAGCCATGATAGCCTCAAAATGGCTGAATATAAAGGGGTCTTGATAATATTAAATACAATGCTACTTTCATGATTTTCAAGACGTACCTTCAACGATTTAGTTTCATGAGTAACATTGCCAAAAGACAAAGGTCCGCCATCTATGACTTGTACATGGACAGGCTTTGGTTTCATCATAAGAAGAAATTTGTGAAGCTTGGCAAATTCTTCATCTAAAAAGCAAGCATATGCTCCTGAGTCTAGTAGAGCATCGGTTTGCAATTTTTGAATACCAAGAATAAAAGTATCGTAAAGCAATGAAAAGGTTGAGTTGAGAGAAAGGGACCTTGATTAATTTGGGGTGTTGAGATGTCCAGCCGCATGGTCCCTATTGTGGCTGGACGTCCTTGTTTTCCTATAGGCTTGTGTTCCTGAGTCTTGTTGTTCGAGGCATCTATTTTTTAGGACAATTTTCAGCTTTATGGCCTGCCTCTCCACAATATAAGCACAAGTTTTGCTCAAATCGTTGCTTCTTTTCTTTAGTTGTCAGGGGCTTGAAACATATCATATTGATTTGCATGTCTTCTATTTCAGATTGAGCTTCTACACTCTTGATAGGAGCAACTCAATAGAATTGGTTTCCTTGTGGATATCATGTAGCTTTGGAATAATGGTCTTGATGTCATTGAAAAAACCGATTATCATAGTTCACCGCTTGGCTGATTGATTTGTTGAGTGTTTGAGGGTCGTGTAGAGATAGCAATAAATCCTTCACGTCATCTCTGAGTCTCCAATAAAAATTGACTCACGAGCGCTTCTTCTCTCCAATTGATATCACAACTAAGTTGTCTCAAGTCCGATGTGTAAACAGATGCAGAGTGTGATCCTTGACATAGAGAACAAATCTTAGTGGTTGTCCACCAAGCCTTATCATGCTCTCCAAATGCCTCCTTGAATGCTCTTAGAAAGGTCTAAAAATTACTCAAGATAGAAGATCTTTTTTCAAATAAGGGGGCAAACCAAGACACAGCTTGTCTAATAAGCAATGTCTCCACTAATCCAACTCGCGACTCCTTGATTGAATAGCATTCCAATTGTAAGAATGTTACCAATCAAACTTGGTTTACAAAACCACGAAATTTTGATTGGGTACTATCAAACTTCTTTGGGAGACTAACTCAAAGCTCTTTGTACTGTGATGTAATCAAATTCTCATGTTGAGATGTAGATGGCAATACTTCACTAGCTAGAGGTGGTTGTATTATAGCCTGAGCCACTCCCACTCTTGTAGCTCCAAGGAGCTTAGCAAAATTTCCTTCAATTTCAGTAGTTCTAATCGCTAGAGCATTAAGGGCATTGATGATCACATCTAACTTTGACTTCGAAGATTCTACCATGTTAATGTCTTTTCTATTAGCCATGTTAAGTAAAGAAGAAGGAATCAATACCGATCCAAGGGAGGGTAATCCGCAATCCTTAGAATGCTCAAGTATCTCCAAGGAGAGGAGTAGTCTACTCTCTACCTTGAAGAACTAAGCTCTGATATTGATAGAAGGGTAGTATTAACAAATTATTAGGGACACGAAATATAAATTGGAAGTCTAAACAAGAAGTTCAAGAAGAACTGGCAAGAATTAGATTAATTAGATGAATATAAGAAACAACACTAGAGAGATGAGCTAGAGCTCCAAGAGATGTGTTGTTGAGACTGAAGAACTCTTCAGCCTCGATTCTAATATATACTCCTACCTAGGAAGCTTTTCAAGCATCTTCCACCAACTAGGGAGCTTCTTAAGCAACTTCCACAAACTAGGAAGCTTCTCAAGCAACTTCTACCAATTAAGAAGATGCTAGAAGGTTCTAGAAGGTTCTAGAGAGTTTTAAGAACCTTCTAGAATATTCTAGAAGGTTTTAATAAGTATGTCCTTGACACATGCGACAATTGCTACAATATTCCAAATTCAAATATAAATGGTTTGTGTATTATAGATGACTTGGCTTTATTCTTCATCTTTATTGGCCTTCTCTTTGATTTGATTAGTTGTGGATTAGCAAGCACCAAGATCTTTTTTATATTGAGATCTGCTATCCATACGCATACCACTATTAATTGCATTGACAACCATAACAAGTATTTTTTTTCTAACATGCATAAGTGTCCTTGGAATTATTTAAACTTATCATAGCTGTTATCGTATAATATAGAGACATGTAAATCTTCAACTTCATTCAAATACCAATATTGATACACCAATGCAAGATCAATGATGCCATCTATTACCATGCTTCTCATTTCATGGATGCATGGAATATCTATTATCTTGTAAAAAATATTACAATATAATTGTAGTAGATTATTGCTTGTTGCTCATACCAAAAACTAATATTATTATTCATGCCAAAAATTAATATTGTTATTCCAACTTAATTGTAAACACTGACACTTGTCCAACCAATTTAAAAAAGAATTTATATTATATGGTGTATCAAATGCATATTTTCTTGCTTGTAATCGCCAATCAAAATTTGGCAATTTGGTTGGTGATGGCGTAAATTATTTGCTATTATACAGTATGCAAGTCTTCAACTGACACTTGCAGGTATCTCTTTAATATAATATGACCTCTTTCTATGCATGACATTAACATATTACAAAGATACAAGCAATTGCTTTACCATGCTATTACCAACTTCTTTTTATGAGATAACTACATCTCTTCAAGGTATTGCATGCATTTTGGCATATTAATAAAGTCAAGCTATAGTTTTTTCCATGCCATGTTAAACTTTGCCACAAAATTAACTTAACAAACGTTTATTTATGCATGTAATGGTTTTTGCCATTTGTCCTTAGATCTACAAAACTTATAATTAACAAACACATTCTTTTCAATATACCATATGTACAACATGTGTATGTTTTCTAAAAAAACAATGACAATTTTTTTAATCAAGCCAAGGTTTTTATTTATGACAATGACTTTTGGAATAAGTTTATTGACATAAAGACCACAAATGTGAGTAAAGGCCTATTTGTAGTCAATCACATCTTCTTTATTGATAAAAATAAAATAAATAAAGAATATATTATTTAGCCTAATTTATATAATAATATTTAAAATTAGTATTTTAAACCAATTTTTTTTATAAATATAATCCATAAGTAAGATAGAAAAATAATGCTTAACCAAAGCCACAAATTTAGGGTGGACTAAGAAAAGTCTTTTGATATAGCCATTGGCATTCTTGTTGAAGGTGTATTTGAAGTTGCTATCCTACAACTCATCCAACAATGCGTGGATTGGCAAGCAACCAATCAAGAGGTTGCAACAAGTCTTTATCTTTGCATTGTAGATTGTCTTGGTAGTTATAAGAATATCCAGATTTTCTTGTTGCAAGGTAGTGAGAATTTGTTGTGATATTACACTCATTGATGATAGCTGCTTCATAGTCTGCTTTTCACTCTTGAAGAGCTATTGACAACTTTAATAATCTATCATATTGTGCAATGATGAATGATTGTAATTGTCAACCTTAACAACCAACATCTAAAGGCCATTCTTCTCTCTTTGTTCAACAACCACTTAAGGATAACTAATAAGCTATGATGTCATATAGTATTATTGGCTATTCTCATCAAGATTTTGGCAAATTTTTTATTAGTTGCCATAGTTGCAATCAATATTGATGTGGCCGTAGATATTGATATAATGCTACATAGAGAAAGCAAATATATTCTTAAGATTGTAGATCCATAAAAAGCCAGTAAGTCTTCCTAGTCTTAAGAAGATATATTTTCATTAAGTCCTATAGAGATGAAATACATGATAGGCTCGTAAATTTAAATATAGAAGTAATATTGGAAGTATAGTATATATTGGAAGATGACTTGAAAGAAAAAGAAAAATGGCACACAACAAATACAATAGCATATTTGCTCCTAATTAATTGTATTGCCATGTACTTGTGGTTGTAACTTATCAATTAGAGCTCCTAGGACTGGTAGATTTAACCTGACATGGAGATGTAAACACGGTGGCCTTGGTGCATGTCTTTATATGTTGGGGCTCATGCCCTAAGGCATTTCTTATACAATTGCATGTGATAGTTGTATGCAGGGGCCATTTGTACCATGTCATGTGGTAGAAATAGTAATTTTTTAAATTTATTAATTTATTCATCTTTTTTTTAGTACTAACTTTACTTTAGCTTTATCATATTTTGAGATTAATAATTTTATAAATGTAAAAATTATTTTTATAACAAAGCTTTATATCTAATCTTAAAGCTATACATTAATAGTAGTATAATTTTTTCATATATTATATTTTTAGTTCAATTTTTTTTAATAATTTTTTATATAAATTATAATTAAAAAACTTATTGAGCTTTAAAGATTTAAAAAAATTATATAATGTATCTTTAAAATATATTTTTAAAATTTTAGAATCTTTTTTAAAATTTTTAATATATATATATATAATTTAAAAATATATTAATAGACTAAATTATTATTATTATTTTAAATTTTTTTATAAATACTAAAATTTTAATGATATTAAAAAAAATTTGGAAAGCTTTATTGAAAAAGATTGGTTAGAATTCAAAATAGACAAATTGAATAAAAAATGTAAACAAGTAATATTATATTAATCATTATTTAAAATCTTAGAATTATTTTAGAAGCATTGGATATTTAAAAAGATAAATATTAATATGGTTATTTTGAGATATTTAATTTTAGTAATTGATAAAATTACATATTATTTATTTATTTATTTATTAATATTTTTTTAATTTAATATTATTTGAATTTATTTAAATTTTAAATTTTTAGTTTTTTTAATAATAAAATTTATTTTTATATTTATATTAACTCCGTATTAATATATAATTAATTAAAATATCATTATATTATATTATATTTGTAACATAAAGAATTCTTTATATCTTATTAATTTTTAAAATTTTCATATGATTTTGTGAGTTTTAGATAAATTAAAAATTAAGAAAACATATTAATTTTTTATTTATTCATTTTTATACAAAATTCCCATACAATCAATACTTTGTACAATCTATCTATTTTTTGAAATAAGTTTTAAATATATGTTTTTTAAAAAAAATGTATTCTATATGATAAAAAAAACTTTAAGTTAATGATAAAGCCATTAGTGATATGTAATTACAAGTAATTTGTATACACTCAACTCAAGTTATTTGCAATTTTGGATTTAGAGCTTTATTTGAATATAAGAAGATAAGTTCAAAATTAAAAGTAATAAAATAAAAATAATTAGTTTTTAATGGAAAATCATTTAAGAATAAAATTAGAGTCAAAAGACAAGATGCCACACTAAAATAAGACATGATTAAGATTTTTTCTTTTAGTCTTATGACTCTAATTTTAATTCATTATGTAAAGTACTATATATTTTAAAAATTTGAATTTCTTAAGACACAACTTTAATGGAATATAAGTGCTCTTCTATTATGCTCCATCTTCTATAGTTATACTTATTTTTATCTATTATTAATAAATATTAATATTTTTTAATCTAAAAATTTAAAAAAATTATGATTTATATTTATATATATATATTTTATATATATATATATATATATATATATATATATTTCAAATTAAATAAGATTTTGATCAATAAAATATCAATTAATTTTGATCAATAAAATATCAATTAATTTTTCTATAAGACAATGTTATTCCCTTGCTTCCTATTTCTTTCTTGAAAAGAAAAATATAATATTTTTTTATTAATTAATCTTCCAAAAATTAATTAAAAAATTTGAAAATCAACTCCATTCTATAGTGTATAATTAACACTCTTTGATTTTTATTGATTTTTATTAATTAACAAAGATAATTAACAAAGGCCACACAGTTGGCAAGGCCACATGTAATTGGACAAAGCAAGGCCTTGTGGCTAACATGATTACATGGCTATATGTGATTGGACAAGACAAGGTCATGTGGTCACCATAGCAAAAGTGACCAACCTAGATTATAAGGCCTTATCAACAATGATATCTATCTTACCTTCAATGTGCCACCTTTGATGATTAATAACCTCTAATAACTAATATTTTTTCTTGATAATGCTGATTAATAAAATAATATTATATTTAATTTATATCTAAAAATTATATTTATTAATAATCTTTAAAAATATATATACACATATATATACTAATTTTATATATAATATTATATATATATATATATATATATATATATTAAGTTGTTAGGCTCTATCTTAACTAATATGCAATAATTGTATTATAACTTGAAAGAATTTATTGACTCTTTATATTTTTAATTAAAATTATTAAAATTATCATATTAAAAAAAAAAAAATTAATTTAAGATTTTGTTTTCTTTTCTCTTTAATTCATAAACCTTAGAATTAAAGAATCAAAAAATAGGATTTTTTAAAATATTCCATTAAATTCATTATAATTATAAAAATTTAATATTTTAAAATATATCATCTTTTTTATAAATTTTTCTTAATCATTGATATAATCTAGTTATAAATACTAATTAGTTATTAATAAGTTTATAATTTTTAGCTTATCTATTGTAAAGAAGTTTCACTCATTTTATTAAAATCCTCTTAGTTCAAATTTTATATTTGATAGATTTAGTCAAATCCCTATTTTGCTTCAACTTTATTTTATTACAATCAAAGACTTTTTTTTATTACAAAAAAGATTTCTCTATTTTCTTGTGGTAATGAAGTACTTTACCTTCAAATATAATTGCATAGGTAGTAAATAAAGAAAAAACTTATTCTACTTCTTATTTTTTTAAGTATTTATAAAAGTTAAATGAATATAGATCTCTTATTGATTAACACTTATACTCTTTGATGTCAATTATTTAGTCCTTTTAAACATTTAAAGATTATAATATAAATTACATATTATTTTTTAAATAAGAAGTTTGGCCTTTGATAATATACTTGACTTCTATCATTTAATTATACATAGTAGCTCAACTACAATGCATTCTTAATAAGACATAATTTCAAACTTTGCAATTCAATTGTGATTATAATCACAACATTAAATCTTATGAGTGGATTGTGATTATTTTTAGAACTTGTTGATCTATCTTCTTGTTCTATTACCTTATAATATTTGGCTTAGCTTTCTTTTTTTGTATACTTCTACTAGATTTAACTCTATTTCTTCTTGTTTCATTTTTCTTAACCTCCTATATCTTTCACTTTGTTTCTTCTTCTTCATATTTTTTTACTCTATACTTTGTATAAGTTTATCTTAATATTTCTAATTACAATACCAACTTAAAAAAGTAACCAATTTTTTAGAAATTAATTTTTTATTTTTTTTGAATCACTCTCATCTTAGAATTATCTAGCTCTACTAGGTATTTTTCTACTATTCTATTTGTTTGTTATAATTCATCCACTTTATTTGATATGAAGCTAAAATATCTACTTTTGAATTTGATAGTGAGAATTTTCCATCACATGAGAGTTTCTATATTTGCTTCTTGACTCCCACCGCTTGTGATTAATATAATTAAGCCTTGTTTATCAACCAATTAAATTAATACCAAACCAAAACATACATCCAAAGTGTGCATCTTTGGATCTAAAAGCTGACTTAGTCAAATGAGACTTTTCTTCATGTTCAAAATAATTCCATAAAATGTTATAAAAATTCCACATATGCAATTCATCGAATATTGTTGTTGAATGTTGACAAACCTGAAATTGCATAATTTTTTTTTCCTGCAATGGAAATCTACATGTTGCATTGGTCTATTAGCCCAAATAATACAAGTATCATCTATAATACCATCAACTTGTGGAAATCCACTTTAAGTTCAATACTCACATTTATTCGGACAGCAATAAGATCGTCTGATTTTTGCTACATCCTCCTCAGCTTTAAAATACAAAGATTGACCAATTGCAAAATACAAACTTCTCTTCATGATCGTGCATGCAAATGGTACACTCGCCTTACACACGCGCGATCTTCAAAAACACTGAACATGTAATTACACATGCTGTGGAGGCACTATCAGCATACCCACACTTTTTTTGAGAACAGGCATGCATCAGTGCACTGTGTTCTATCTCACTTTGGATGTACAAACACTGCGACACAGTGCAGTGCAGTGTACACAACGTTCTTTGTGTTAAAGAACTAGAAGTTAGAAGCCACAATACTTAGCATCAGCAAGGTTGCACACAAAGAGAAGTGCAGAATGAGATGGCTCTCACTTCCAACACCCTTTACTTATAAGTGGAGTTCACATCCAAAGTACATAGGCTTCATCTACATTCATCTAAAAGCCAGCCGCCTAACGAGACCCTAAATCCAGCCGCCTGTCAAGACCTTAAACCTAACCGCCTGTCGAGACCCTAGCCGCCACTTAATCCCTAGTTGACTTTTGACTATTAAAACTTACTATGCTTAAACTCCAAGTAACTCTTTTTTAAACTTTAACACTCCCACTTTTCTAATTGTCAAAAGGCTTTTAAGCCTAATGCCTTTATCAACTCGTGGTGTCTATCCTTCACTAATGCCTTTGTAAGTACATCAGCAAGCATCTCTTTTGTAGTACAATACTTCATACCTATTATACCATCTTCAATCTTCTCTCGTATGAAATGATGTTGAATATCAATGTGCTTCGTTCTTGAATGGTGCTTTGGATTCTTGGCAAATGCAAGACATCCTTGATTGTCACACATTATTGGAGTTGCTTTGTTTGCACTAATCCAATGTCTTCTAAGAGTTGCCTTATCCAACAAGCCTCCATTGCACAATGACTTGCTGCCATGTACTCAGCCTCCATGGTTGATCTTGCAATGGTAGGTTGTCTCTTGCAATTCCATGAAATGACTCCCACTCCAATAAAGAACACATATCCCGTTGTGGATCTTCTATCATTTACATCTCCAGCCCAATCCGCATCGCAATAACCTTGCAAATCAATGTTCTTACCACCAAGGCATAATTTGAAGTCTTTAGTACCTTTTAAGTACCTCAATATCCTCTTTACCGTTGCCCAATGCAAAGGTCCAGCCTTAGACATGTGTTGGCTCACAACACTCACCGCATATGCAAGATCCACTCTTGTGGCCACCATTGCATACATAAGTGAGCCAACTGCTGCCTTGTATGGAATACTTTGCATCTCACCTTCAACTTGAGCAAACTCCTCATCCGTGAGCTTCATCAACTTCAAATTTGCCTCCAAAGGTGTTCCAATGGGCTTACACTCCTCCATGTTGAATCGTTTCAACACTTCTTCAATGTACTTGCTTTGACTCATTGTAATGGTCTTGTTTTCACGATCTCTTATGAACTCCACTCCTAAGCAATAGTGAAGTTCTCCCAAATCACTCATTTCAAATTCTTTTTCTAATATGGCCTTCATCCAATTCAACTTTTTCACATTGTTAGCCAAGATGATTAAATCATCAACGTAAAGGATTACAATCAATAGGAACTCTTGAGATTGCATCACATACATGGAATGATCTGCCTCACTCCTTACAAACCCTTCATTCACAAAGAATGTATCAATCCGTTGGTACCATGCCCTTGGTGATTGCTTGAGTCCATACAATGATTTCTTCAACTTACAAACAAGATGTTGTTTGCCTTCTTCAACATATCCTTGAGGTTGATCCATATAGATGTCTTCTTCCAACTCTCCATTCAAGAAAGCCGTCTTCACATCCATTTGATGCATCTCCAAGTCCATTGCTGCCCCAATTGCCACAATGGTTCTGATAGTGGTGAATTTAGCCACGGGAGCATATGTCTCATTGAAATCAACACCAGCAACTTGTGAATATCCTTTGGCAACTAATCTTGCCTTATATCTCACAACATTGCCCATTGCATCCCTTTTGGTTCTAAATACCCACTTACAACCAATAGAAGATCGATTTGGTGGAAGTTGAGTCAATTCCCATGTTCTATTGTCCATGAGAGATTTGTATTCTTCTTCCATAGCCTTCTCCCACTTGATAGCATCTGTGGACTTCATTGCATCACATAAAGACAATGGATCAGCAAAGAGTGCAACATTGGCATGTTCTTCACTTACTTGAGGAAAAATATGGTTCTTCCACCATTCACCAAGTGGTCTTCTTTCCCTCATAGGATATCTCCTTTCATTTGAAGAAGATTCACCTTCATGTACTCCAACCACTCTTCCAAGCTTCTTCTTTCTTAAACTTTGTCTTTTCTCACTCAAAGGTTGATACTCCTCATCATCATCATCTTCAACATCTTCATTTCCTTCACTGTTGGTCTTAGGAATCAAAGAGACTTTCTTCTCCATCTTCTTTAGCTTTTCACCTTCATTCATGTCTCCACTATCTTCATTGTCTTCATCTTCTTCTTCTTTCTTTGCTAGATTTAAAGATGTGTCCACAAACACACCATTACTCCCACTTGGACACATCTCCAAGTGCTCATAAGCACTCTTATGCTCAATAAACTCAACATCACGACTTTTGATGATCTTCTTGGTATCAAACACATTAGCCTATATGCCTTGTACCTTCACAATATCCAACAAATACACATTTTGTACCTTTTGCTCAAGCTTGGACCTCATACAATCTGGTATCTTTGCATAAGCAATGCATCCAAATGTCCTCATGTGTGAAACACAAGGTTTCTTCCCACTCCAAGCTTCTTGTGGAGTCATTGATGTGAGTGCACTTGTAGGGCACCTATTCCTTGTGTATACTGCATTCACCACAGCTTCCGCCCAAAATTCATATCTAAGATTTTGAGCATGAAGCATACTCCTTGCCATCTCCACAATGGTGCGATTTGCTCTTTCTGCAACTCCATTTTGTTGTGGAAGTGTAAGGAGTAGACGTTTGTCTTACAATACCTTGAATCTTCAAGTACTCATCAAAATGTTTTGACAAATACTCACCACCATTGTCTGTGCGTAATACCTTGATCTTGCATTCACATTGCTTTTCCACATGTGCCTTAAACTCCTTAAATCTTGAGAAACACTCACTCTTGGCTTTAAGGATAAAAATCCACACCTTTCTTGAAAAATCATCAATAAATGTGACAAAGTACCTTGCTCCTCCAATTGATGGTGTCTTCATAGGTCCACAAACATCTGAATGCACAATCTCCAACAACTTACTTGCTCGTGTTGCTACTCCACTTGGAAATGAGGCCCTTTGTTGCTTGCCTTGAATACAACCTTCACAAGCTAGAGTCGTGGCATTGTTGTATGATTGACCAAGATCTAAGCCAACTACCATAGATTTGAGCTCCTTCATGCTTTTGGCATTCAAATGACCAAGGCGTCGATGCCAAATTCCAAACTTGTCTTCATCTTTTGGAAATTCAGCAAATGCTGCTACTTCAACTCCATTCACCTTCTTACAATTGAGAATGTAAAGGTTGCCATCTCTAAAGCCCTTTAAAACATTATCTCCATCCAATGTCTTCACAAAACATCCATTCATATCAAATTGAATCTTACAACCACTTGACACAAGTTTGCTCACCGAAAGAAGATTCTTCTTCATCTTTGGCACATGTAGGACTTCTTTCAATCTGATCCTCTTGGTTTCATTCTTCACAACAATCTCCACCACAATGGAGCCAATTCCAACAGCTTGTACCATGCCATTGTCTCCTAACCAAACATTTGTTACTGGAATTTCTTCATAAGTGTTAAAAGAACACTTGTATGGAGTCATGTGCTTGGTAGCACCTGAATCAATAATCCACTTAGACATGGCAGCCATAGAAGTGCCTTCACTTGCCATGAATGCAAAGTCATCTCCTCCAAATTCATCATGTGCATTGTTAGCATTCTCTCTGTCTCCTTTCTTGGCCTTGTAGCAATTTCTTGCAAAATGACCTGATTTTCCGCAAATGAAGCAAGTTTTCACGTTACTCCTTCTATTGTCACGTTGGTTTGAATAGGTACCTTTACCTTGTCTTGAGAAGAGAGCCGAGTCTTCACTTTGATGCTCCTTTTCTTTCCTTTTGGTCACTTCATGTGCAAGTCTTGCCGTCACATAGTCCATTGTAAGCTCCTTCAACTTGATGGACTCCAATGCTACTATAAGATAGTTATAAGACTCCGGAAGGCTCATGAGCAAGGTCATGACAATATCACCATCTTCTAAAGGTTTGTCAACAATAGCTAGTTGATTTGCAAGAGCCTTTACCTTGTTGACGTGAGCCATAAGGTCTTCACCTTCTTCCATCTTGCAAGTGAAGAATTTCCTCCTTGTAAAAAGGATGTTGGACAAGTTCTTGCTCTCATAAATGTTGCAAAGAGTCTTCCATGCTTCCGCTGGTCCTTTGCAATGGATAATGTGTGAAAAGTTGGCTTCATCCACATTTGTGGCAATCATGCCAAAAGCCTTCTTTTCACGTCTTTTAAAGTCCTTCTTCTCCTTAATACTTGCATCTATGCATGGAGGGTCTTCACTTTCATCTACAATGTCCCAAAGGTCCAAAGATGCCAACAAAAGCTCCATTTTCACCTTCCAGTGATAGAAATTGTCACCTCTAAACTTCTCAATCACTCTCAAACCTTCACCCTCACTAGAAGCCATTTCTAAGAAGTAGTGTATCAAAGAATATTGAGAAAAGAAGTTCCTATGTGATCTAAAATCACAAATTTGCACTAGCAGAAACTCAGAATATCCTCTTGTGAACAAAAGAGTGATTTCTCACTCAAAGCACTCTTAAGTGATCTTCTAAAGCTTCTAATCAGTATATGCACTCTTATGAACCTCTCAATCAAGTTCTTTCACTCTTTCAACTCACTATTTAATGAAATGCAGAAGGTTAATGAAACAGTTTCAATAACACATAAAGACACTATCAAGGTCTTTCACAATGGTCTTAAACTCACTATCCAAGGAGATAAGAATCCACAAAGCAATGTTAGAGATCTCTAAGCTTACAAATCAGAACCTCCTCTTGTCATAACATAAGCTAAGATCATACAAACTCTAACATTAGCAAACACCATAAGACCTATTCCGCACAACAACAAAGACTTCATAAAACTTCTAAAACTTACAAGCAAATGTGAGTGGGCCCATAACCTATTAAAGAACTAGAAGTTAGAAGCCACAACACTTAGCATCAGCAAGGTTGCACACAAAGAGAAGTGCGGAATGAGATGGCTCTCACTTCCAACACCCTTTACTTATAAGTGGAGTTCACATCCAAAGTACATAGGCTTCATCTACATTCATCTAAAAGCCAGCCGCCTACCGAGACCCTAAATCCAGCCGCCTGTCAAGACCTTAAACCTAACCGCCTGTCGAGACCCTAGCCGCCACTTAATCCCTAGTTGACTTTTGACTATTAAAAACTTACTATGCTTAAACTCCAAGTAACTCTTTTTTAAACTTTAACACTTTGTGAGTACATGGAGCATTGCTTCGATCGTTCACCACATTCACTGAAAGTGCAAAAATTTGTTTTTTAGACAAGCAGCCAAACCTTATCCTCACAGAATGCCGATCCACTTCAACTTTGGTGTGCAACTTCGAATAATTAGTCTTCTGAATACCCATTTGAAGCCAATAGATCCACTTCGGCTTTGCAGCGCAACTTCGGCTGATTATTCCAGTCTGCGTGCTGCTTTACTACTCTCCCTCTGCCAGTCATCTTCAGATCTGCCGCTATCCCAATCGTCGTTACAGCACCGTCTTCCTCACTTATCCTCGCAGTCTAATGCACGGAGAGAGCATACCCCTATCCATGCTTGCTTTTTTACTGGACACGGGCCAACCCGCACCCCAACTGAATCGAAAAATCATCTGTCAACTGGTAACCCTCCCAAACAGAGCCTTCAGTTCCTCTACAATTCACCGAAATTGTGTGACGCCAGCTGCCTTCACTGGTTTTCTTTCCTCCTCCTTTTCACTGTTTTCTGCCCCCCACTACTATGTAAAGATTCACCACACGTAAGGCAAGGATTAAAGATTTGTATGCCAATTGTGAAGCTCAGATATTTGGTATTCTGCATGGGGCTGACAAATATCACGACTCTTTCATCACTGTTTGACCAAGCATTTCAGACACATGAAGGCTTACTAATGATCTGAATCAGTAATATTCTCCTTTACAAACTGCCCATCACAGTTGAATTCAAAAGGGCCAATTAGTATCCTTATTTTTTCTGAGCTTAATTGCAACCATTCACCAGCTTGCCCAGTCGAATCTAACTCCAAAATAGGATCCAAATAATAATCACAAGACGTAAATCGAGTCTCATCTTCAATTGGGAACATATTTATCATCCTTATATACATCATACAATAAAAATATCAACATCCTCATCATCTGCACATCAGCTACCTCCTCAACAACTTCACTCCGGCTAACCTAGATCAACCGTACTGGTGCAACGAAGCCATGTCTGTAAACAATCCACTGGTGTTCAAGAGCAATCTAAACAACGTAACTTCGTACGGTTGTACTGGAACTAACAAATGTTGCATAAACACTCTCGTCCAAACTGAATACTGTGATTAATCCATCTACATGCGATAGTGTAATCCATTTCCGTTCACTAACAACCAGTAAGAGAGTCTGCCGCTATCTATTCACATTGTGGTGATCGTTCCCACCTATAATACCGGCAATTCTAAAATACCAACGTGCAAATATCATCAAGTCATCACCTGATGCTGTGCCACACCATGGCTTACATGGGACAAATACGTGACTCAGCATCTTACCTGAACGAAATGATTCTTGCTGCTCATATTGCAGCAGTGCACGAAAACTACATGACATCTGAGCTCGACCAAGCCTTCATTTCAAGCACTAACTCTTGTTATCTGAACCCCTTTGATTTGATGATCTCGTCCTCCCTCACCTCCTTCGAAATCTGCCTTCATTGTTTTGAGTACTTCAATAGTTCACATGTGCGGCACGGCCGACATGCCTCGAATCACCTGCATGTGCATCCAGCTTTAAGAACTTCATCTAGTTTCAACAGGATTGAGTATACATACTGGCCAGAATTGGTACAGGAAGCAATGCACATTGCAAAAACATATGAAAAAATCTGAAATAACTAAAAATAATCTGAAAATTGAGCAGATCAATAATTTTGTATTAAAGCATGATCCAATACTGTAAAGTGGATTATGTCTCACAAAAGTGCCCCATTTACAGTTTCTCCAGAGAACGAGTACGTCTCCTGTCGTCAAATGATGAGCTCTCACAAAATCTCCTGCACCAATGTTACATTGCAGAGGATCATCACAAAATTCAGATGAAGACTTTTCATTCGTCTCAGATGGGTTATAGCATGTCCTCACCTGTACTCTCCAATAAGTACATGCGACTCCTGCTGTTGGGCCAGAAACTGCCACAGCCAAAACCTCATTACCATTACAATAGCAGCGGTTATAACACATCCAACTCATCTTAAAATTACTAAAAAGTACAAGCTAGAATAATTCCATTGAACCAGTTTAATTTACTGGTATTACCGGTAGCGGAAGGTCCACTGTTCTCTCGTGTCAAAGTCTTCCATTGTAATAAAAATCCCCTCCTTCACGGCGAGATATGGTAAATGAGTTTCAGCTTCTTTCTGCACGTACATTACAGACAGCGGTGTCAAAGAAACTCATGTCCTTGCCTTTGACCTCAGATTATTACGCACTACGCACGAAAGAGAATCATTAATAATTAGTTCTGAGTTAGCTTGCCTACCTTGGAGATGACTATCCGGCCAAGTTTATTAACATCACTTGGTTGCAAAACTTTATGAAGAAGAAATCGCAGCGAATCCATATTGCGACCCTGTGGCACAGTCAAGCATGTTGCATCAGTCTACCATGCTTAATCACTTGAGCGGGTCAAGTGACAGCCGATAATAAGATTAGAAAGAGATCTGCATGAAATTATCAGACTAATACTCTTAAACCTAACTGACATACACTTCTGATGTTTACGATAGAACTAAGGTAGTTCGTCATACAGGACACTCAGAGATCATATCTGTAGCACTAGAATCAAGATCGTAGAACAGGGAAGAGAAGATACGTAAAAGTTGCTTTGGAATCTATTTTGGTCATAGTAAAACCTACCCAGAGACCTTGCCACTTGGGACTAACTTAGTTCACAGAGAAAAACTATTTCACTGTGCAATAAAGCATGATCACCTGCAGAGTCAGCCAGAAAAGCAGATCTCGATATTTTTCAATAATGTGCGAAATAATGCCCCGTATTACCTGAAAATTGCTACACATGAGAAATTCTTTTGGCAGTTTAGTCGGATGCATCTTCTTCAATTCTCTTGGGGATGAGCTGCTTCCACTTGCGTGTGAAGTGTTTCGGTGATGTGGTGCAGACTTCTGCCGCAGGAAGATCCTGTGTTTTCGTGCAGCAGCCTTTGAGTTCGCAGCAGCTACCTTACCGGAAGTGGTGCAAGATGGTCGTTTTAGTTGTTGATCTTCTTGGAAGCCCATGATCATGCCAGACTGCATCAACTGGTTGGCAGTAGAAATAATGCCTGGTGCGGTTGAGTTATACGAGCCTGCAGGCATTTCCATCATCCATGCCGGGACATGACCCAATTGATTCTCTGTAGGCTGCATTGACGACTTAAATTCTAGGTCTGTCGCACCGCAGTTCAAGTTCTGCTTCCAATCATCCATCAATGTGGAGTCCGGCTGGGTCCATCCTTGTGGTTCATGAGGAAGCATCCCAACCTGTTGTTGATCAATTCCCCACAAACTTTGGCTTTCTAGTGCGTCCTTACATGTTAATAATTGTTCCAAAATCGGTGATACCGATCCATTACTGCGATTGCCGATGGTATCTGCGGTGGGATCTGGTGTCAATTCCTTCCACATGTCAGTTTGCAAGAAGGGGTCAAAGTAATCACAATGTGCAGTTGTTCCAGTTGATGAGTCAGAGGTCGTGAACCCAGTATATGAGATCGCAGATGTATGCAGATTGCTTAACTCTGATTCAGGGCCACACGAAAGGTATGCCTTGTCACCAAGTTTATCTCTACCGAAACCTCTCAAATCTTGAGACCATGTAATGACAGTACTTTCTTCCATCTTCAAACCAGCTTTGAGCAGGTGCCTCACATCGCAATGACTACCCGTCGAAAGGATTGATCTTTGTATACTTGACGCAACCGCTTGTACTCCAACGGTCTCCAAACGATCACTACGTGTAATCGACCAGTGCAATATCCAGCCACCTCTCAACCTCCTAGGGTTCCAAGATATCCGTACTCATTGCTGTACCTGTAACGTTAAGAAAGTGTCCAAGCTTTTAGTCCAGAATAAAGGCCATGCCGTCACGGTGTTATACCTCTTTGAATGGCTGACAAGTTAGCAAAGCAATATAATGTTCTGGAGTTGATGGTTCCCAATTCCATCTAAACTCAAACATAAACTCCTTCCTTTCCGATTGCATAATTTCCTACGCACACAAAAGTCAATGTACGCAGCATACTCTAAACTTAACAAACATTGCAGGTCCTTACTTCTATTCTGAATGCAGAAAAATCACTGGATGTATTGAGCGCACAAACATCATCAAGAAGGCGGTCTTGATAAAATGAATTGTACTCTATAAATCAATTTCACGAAGTGAGTTGAGGTTGACATTGAGAGACATATAGTTACAGTGGACAAAACATCAAGAAAGACAGTCAGTCTCGAAGACTAACGCGTGCCACTAGCACTGGCATGCACACACACAAATGCGCTCTAAACCAAGAGCACTCAAGGGACCATTGACCAAGAAACTGCGCCACCTCTACGTCACCAGCACCACCTCTAGAGGCATCTCTCGCAAACACCCAACGCAGAAGGCTGAGAGGATCGATATTGACGGCCGATACAAACGGTCAGGAGACATTGCTCAGATTCCGAAATCGAAAGCCCTTCTCTGAGCTGTCCGAGCTTATCGTGAAAAATTCAAGCAACTCAAGAGGCGACGAGATACCTCTACAACGCCCACGCAACTGGCACCTTTGGCCTTCCACCACAAGCTCAAGAGATCGTCACAAAGACCTCGTCACGACACGGGCAACCCGAGCCCTATTGTCCCTAAGGCGCCGGCAACCTGCGAACTGCCTTCACAAAAACTCCACTTCCCTACTCGCTTGGTTCCGTCCCAGCAAGTGACTTGCATGCCTCCAAAACTGAAGGCCACCAGCAGCTCGGCGTCTCGAACCCAGGTGCCCAAGCATCAGCACTGTGAATAATATCCCATGCAATTGCTGCACATGCATCTAACCACACTGGTGGCGCAATCCCAAGTGGCAACTTTCTAACTTGGTCCTCAGGTGGAGTGCAAGATCTGAGCTAGTGACTCAGCACCCGAATAGGGCTGGAAACTCGCGAGTCGAGACCAGAAAGATTCGGTATTCTATTGTCACTCGAAGTTCCCATCCAATGCTCACTTCTATCGAACGCAGCTCATTAAACCTGCCTGCAATTACTTCCTTCAATAGTAGCAATCGAGGTAAATGGTGCGTTCATGGGTGATTCATCAACTGAACCACATGGTGGTCTCTGACGTCCAAGATCATTGTCTTTGCGCTTCTATGCAGGGAGTCTGGACTTGTCCCCACAGCATCCCCACGTCGTGCCTACCCTGCCAGCATTGATCGTTGTGTCGGGAATCGTGGTACTCAGTAATATAGAGATCCTAGTCTTCGGCACACTAATTTGTATGTGAGTCTATGTGTGTCTGTGTGTGCTTGTGTGTGTTCTGTCTCCCTCTCTGCAATATACGGATGGTCGAGTTCTGTTCGACGTGACCCTTCATTGCCACTGCGTTCAAGCTCTCATCGATTATTTGTAGACATATACACTGATATCATCTCAAAGAACTTGAAATGTAGTATGTATTAAGATATATCTACAGTTTAGTATAAACTCTGTTCATTCTTCTTTATTGAATGATTGAAAATTGAACACGTGTTCAACATTCCAAAGCATCATTATCTTCTAACATTAGCGGTACCCTCATAAGATTGTTTTTTGAATTGGAAGTAAATCTTTTTACTACTTCCAATTCAAACATGTTGAGATGTGCTTAAATAGTGTAATATCTGTAATTCCAACAAGTGCCTAAAAACAATATCAACCACAAATATTTTTGTTAAAAAAGCATGTATAATTTATTTTTTAAAATAAAAAAACCAAAACAATAAAAAGAATACAAAAAATGTCTGAAACTAAAATTTAATATGCTTCTACATAACATTCAATAACCTGTAAAAAGGCATAATATTTTTGTTACTAAACCGAGATACATAATTGACACATGCGCAACATCAGATAAGAAATAGATGATTTCTAATTTCAGTCACTATGCAACAAGTAATAAGAAGTGAACACTTAACTAAGAATGCTACAATTCAAAAGCGCTGCATCATAATGCTCCATTGCGAAAGGGCAAGCCACTGCAGCTGGTGGATGCTTTGAACGAAACGTCAGTCTACTGAGAATGTAACATTTCGGCTGCTAAAAGTGATCTTTGCGACGCTGTGTTGTGGAATCTGGAAGCCACCGATGTGAGCAGCTCCCTAAAACGACAATGAAATGAATAAGCTATTATTTTATGGTGCAGTTTAGGACCAAGTAGCCCATCTGACAAGCACTGCAAAAATGAGGCATCCTGCGAAGAGGTCGGCAAAATTATCAGTGAGGTCTCACGATTGCCAGTGTTGCCACAACAAGATCTTTTGATAGAAAGAAATCTGGACATGCGTCATACTTACGATTGGAGCAGCGTGACGTCCGTTCAGAAAACAGTTGGTTTCCGAACATCTTTCTTAGAGCTAATATTTATCAAACACACAGATATAAGCAGCGTGATGAATTTCTACAAGCTTACTGGTGTGCAACAGAAGACAGTTTTTTTCCACAAATATGTGGCCTGATCCTCTTGGAAAAACCTGGGTTAAAACATCTCCCGAAGAAAAATGCCTTGCATCGAATAATCAACTGCCGCACACGGTACACGTAATTGCATTATTTCCCCGTTTGATCAGATATTTTGCTGCCCATCCTCGAGGTCGTCCATCAACACAGCACCAGTACTGGGGCACATGTAGTATTCACTGCGAAGAGGTGTGTCATACTTGCTGTGGACGTAGTCAATGTTTTCGGGACGATCATTCCGAGGGGATGCTACAGAAGCATATGCGATGAGCTGCCATGGAATTATGTCGCCGTTCTCGTTGGTGCTCTCTTTTACGACCTCCACCACCAGGTCTTTCCGCCTAGCTAGAACTCTCACCCCATTTAGCTCCACTTGACAGGCTTGCACCCATAGGTGCTTCAGGCTATGGCAAGACGTAGCAAGAAATTCCATGCTTCTATCTCCGAACGGACAATGGCGAAGCTCGAATTTGCGCAGCTTCGTACACCCTTTGGCTATGGATTCAAGACCTGCATCACTGCTGCCGCAATTGGTGAGTGTGATGATGTGAAGGTTGCCACCATACTCTCCAATGTAGCGTATGCCTTCGTCGGTGATCACCACATTTGAGAGGCCAAATCTGCTGAAGCAGAGTGCCAGTCTTCGTGCCCTTGGACATCTCATCAGAAGTGCTCTGACTCCCAAGTTTAACGTAGAGTTCCCTTCTAACTCTATAACCTGCAACGTCCCCATTTATATGAGCAAAGTAGTGAACGGGTTCTAAAACGAAAGCATGTATTCACGAAAATTAAATGACCAGAAAGAATTATCCAAAAAAATTGCATAAAAAGAAAGTTCAGAGACGAACAGGATGGTTGGGGTGGTATTTCTGAACAAGGCATATGCGAATATCACTCAGACCAGGGCAATTGTTTGCAAGAGTCTCCAATGCTGCATTGGTCATGTCTGCCGCATAAATAATGATCTTCTCCAGTAAAAAACAACCGTTCGCCACCGCCGTCAACCCATGTTGTGTAACAAAGCCCTGAGCGTCTTGTTGAACGACCAACCTTCTCAACTTTTGGCAGTGCGTTCCGATTTCCAGCAGTCCTCTGTCACCAATCACATCCGTGCACTGATCACCACACACACACGCGCACACAGAGCGAATTTCAGCCTTCAAAATTCGAAGAAGGACGCGCTACTACAGACCATCTCAATTCCTATTAAAAGAACATATAAGGAAGAAGAAGCAGAAGTATGCCTGGAGGTCCTCCAAGTTTATGCATGTGCGAAGCAGGTCACTGAGCTCAGGTTGTCCGAGGTTAGCGTAGGTGAGGTCCAACGTAGTCAAGCGACCAGCAACCGGCATCACCATCATCATGGACCCTTCGTCCAGGTCCAAGGGCGCCGAAATACCTTTTAGTACTCTGAATCTCCCAAATGCCTCCGCAATCTGATGAGGGTTTTCGATGTTCTGTGAATAAAACCTGCACAGAAACCATAAAATCCTGTCACTGGCCTCATTTTCAGAAACCCAAAACTTAATTACAACACAGAATCCGACTTTTATCTGCTGCAAAAGAATACTATCAATGGTGTGATGGAGTTGGCTTACCTGGTGCCCAAGTGGCGCATAGTTTGGTTTGCAGCTTCCACAACAGGCAAGACGCGTTCTATCTCCAAAGCCTCACTTAACTTTAGGGTATGACACTGGCCAGCCAACTTCTCAAGCACAGACTGCTCCACATGCTCCACATCTGTGAGAGAAAGGTCCAATACTTGCAGCGATTTTGCTCTATTAACTAGGGTTGTTATCCAACTGCGGTGCCCGCCATTCTGAATCTCTGATTCCGAGAGGTTCAGTTCAATTAGGTTCTGGCAGGCCCGGGCGATGATCTCCAAACCGAAGGTCGAAAATCCAGAGCACTTCTCCAGCTCCAACCTCTGCAAACCCTCCCCGCACCTACTCACCAAGAGCTGGATGTCGCTATCTGAAACTGTCATGCGCTTCATCCTCAGGTGCCGGATGGGCCTGTCAAAGTTTACTAGGATCTCCACCCATGGCGTGGCGTAAGCTCCCCATACCTCCGCATGGGGAATGAGAGCAAAATCCACAATACGGGGTTTCCCTTTGATAGTGATGGACCATGCGTTGGGAAACCGGTCCTTTAGAGTCAGCGGCTGAATCGCATAGCAGTTGGAGACAAGTACCACTCTGCGTGTGTGCCCCTCGAGGACTTTCAAGCGCTTGCAGACGAGGGCTATGGCATTCCTGTCTGCCGTATCCGAGATTAAGTCAACGATCTTCTCGATAATCTCGTCTGGACATTGAAGTAAACTACAGTGCTCGCTCTCCACTGTCGCCCTCCTTCTCCCCAGATTAGCCATCTTAAAGCCTTTCCTCATCCACTATCTAGAAGCAGAACACGAAAGGACTGTCCACTGTCATAACTCCCGGTTCCCGGATTCCTACTGTACCACCACTATGACTCTGTCGCCGCCATCACCCCTTCTCCGAGCTCCTATGCGGACTGTAGCTCAAGTTTCTCTACGACGCCAGCAGGATCTCCATGATCTGCTGCACAACCAAAACGGCCATCGCTACCTCTCATCCACCCAAGACAAAACCCTTTCAAAAAGCTATCAGAAACTCAATCGTCTCGCCAAGAAGAAACCCCAGCCGAGCTTCTGCACAAGCAAGCCACTCAGCACAGAAAACCCAAACCTGCTTCGCTAAATCTGTTGTACCCAAATCAAACACCACACCGAACGAATAAATTCAGACTCGCATCATTTTGGACAAGAATGTCCTTCAGAAATGACCTTGAATATCAATTCCCGACAATATACCCCACGTGCGTCCAGGAAAGACGCGTCATACAACGTGCGACTTCGTCCCATCTCTTCAAATACGCCGAGAGTCTGGCCCACCGTGAAATCTACCGGCAGCTAAGTCCATCTACCGTACTAACTTCATCAGATACATCAAACTTGACATCTGGCGGTACTATCTGCACAATAAAATCTAAACAAGGGAGTCGTATCCTCTCGATCATCGTCACGGTTAGTTTCTTTCAGGTCCTCCATTTCACGTGCACAAGTTGGCCACAGCCTTCTGACTCCGTTGCGGTGATCATGGATGCAATGTGGAGGTCTCCATGATCTTCACTAGTGATTCATATGCAAAACACTTTCGTAGTCACATCTACATAAGCGGATAATGCTCCACTGTTTGAGAAAATCACATGCTCGTGGATTTTCAGACGTTCGTGAGTCGTGAGGTCCCGTTGTGCAATTTTGTGGAGAAATGTGAAGTAGTGTATTCTAGGTTGAAAACCGATATAAATGGTGTACGAAAACATCAGTACATCGGAGTTGCTATTTTGTACACTAGGCTGAGTTGGGTCTACTCCGAGAATTTGGGTGTCGATGCACTTTACCAACTATATTCTAATCATTCCCATGATGTGACTGCTTATAGATAGAATCCAGCAAACCGGAAGCGCATGACAACAAGTGATAAAAATAGCAAATTCACATAAATTTACATCAAAGAATTCTTCGTAACTTGGGGTTAGGGTTTGCTTATGTTATGAAGAATCCTGAGAACGGGAATTGGTTGACTGAACTTTCAAGGTGAAAGGTTTGAAAGAAGCTAATCTTTACTCTGCTATTGGCTTGGCATCAGACGAAGCACTTCGTCATAAATTGCGGTACGAGCAAGAAAAACACTATAAAAAATATTTCTGAGCATCAATCTCAAAGCAACATAGACAATCCTTGATGATTGCAAACCATCGGGACCCAGGTAAGAAAAACTCAGAAGACGGTAAGGTTGAGCGAGAAAAATTAGGGCAGAAAGAAAATTGTGACGTTTGCATGCTCCCAGAAAAGGCCAGACGTGCATGCGTCACGATCCGCGCAGTGTCGGACCAGCAAATCCCTAGCGATACGGGTAGACGAGCCAGATTTAGGATAAAAACATGAAGAGTGGGTGGCTGTCCAGGACGATGAGGATGCAATCTCCTGTAACCGCCACATTGATTTCTTCTCGGAATCCACAAGGTTTGTCAATTGCGATTTAACCCAGCAGCTTACGCTTTGTGGGTTCCCCTCAGATCGCGTTCCAGACTTTGCGCACACTTCAATCTAGTTGAGCTTCATTTGTGATTAAAGTCTTTGGCTATGGTGTCACTTGTAGTAACGGATTAGGCTGCAGGAGATGGGGCGGCATGTCGCACAGCATGTATGCTCGATGATCATTCCAGGGAAGGTGAGTCTGCTGTTCGGAAACTATGGTGGGTTTTTAAGAATTTTGTTAGTACTCCAAAGCTGGTGTTCTAAATTTGTGTCGATTCTGTATTTTGCATATGTAGGCAATTGGGAGAGTTGATTAGGAGTTGAGCTTTTGTGGGGATGATGTAGAATGTGACAACCTTCATTTACGTCGTCCAGGAGATGAGGACGTGCTTTTGCAAGCCACTCGTATCATTTTCCTTTTGAGATTGGTCTTTCTGAGTCTTTCCAAGTGTTTTCGTCATGCTGTTGATCTCTATGGATGGTTTTGGTGTTAGGTTGGTTATTTAGTTAGTTAATTTTGTTATTTGTTTTGTTTTTCCATAGTTATGAACAGAGCCTATGGATATGCTTAGTGGTGGTACTTGAAGTAAGTGGAGGTGTCTGTTGTACACGTTTTCATAAGTTTATTTTTACTGCGCCTTATTCATAAGTCAACATGAACAGCTTGTGATCGTCAACAATGGACAACCTTTAATGTAGATTAATTCTAGTTCCAGGCGTACTACAGAAGTACAACTGCAGTATCTTGTGTCCCATAAACCACTAATGCAACGAAACTTTGCCCAAGTTTCTTGAGGGCCTGATACTTGATGAAGTGTGATGCAGCCTCTGCCTTACAATCAGGATGCAACTCTCAATCGTGGGAGGCAATGGTCCAACTCTCATTGATCACATGGCTTCTCAAGTATCACGTTGTGCAACACAAGTCTCAATGCCCCATCAGTTCACTGCTGCTTCTATCAAGTGATGTTTTTCAGTAAAACTTGGATCTGATAAAAATATCAGTGCGTACATCCTCAAAATCATCACTATGTCCTTAAAAGAGTTTCGGACACTACGATTTGAAACTTGCCGTGAATACGTGCATCGAAAAATGTTTTCAAACACCAGTCTCGAGTATTCATTCACATGTGCTGTTGCTGGAGATGCTACGTACACAGTAGAGACAGAATATTAGCTTCTATGCACTAAACCATCACCAATTCATGTCAAAATTATTTGCTAGCAATTTGGGCAGTGAGCTTCAAAAGGTAATCTTATCAACCTCTGAGTGCACGGACAATCTTTAGGTTCCATTACCACTGAGGAAGGGATTGCGATGCGGTAAGTACCAACCAACCTTCTTTCACGATTCAGCCAAAGAGACATGGGAGGAGTTGATTTCAGTGCGCTTCTACTCACATCTGTAATCTTAATCACCATCTTGGTATCACTCATGAGATTATTTCCAAGTCTTGCCCAAATCACTTCAATGCGTGTGATGGTCCTAGCATCTCGACTCTCTATGAGCTAGTATCTGTAAATTTGAAGAGAAACTGCGGATGTGAAGCATCATGCTTTGGCATTGTTGTTTTCACAAGAAGGAATTATTTTTTCTCTGACGTTCATTCATTCCTACGCTAGAATGGCAAAGTAGTGACTCTATTTTCTGGTTCATCCAGAGAGGTTCAGAACAGTCACGTACACAACCAAAGAATGAAAATATTTCCAACAATCCTATAATAGGAGGAAAAGAAGCGGGATTTTTCTTTGTTCCAACACACCCAGAGTCCATCCAATCGCGAAACAGAAGTTCAATAGACACGGAACTCTACGTTCTCTGTCACTGCAACGTGAAGTACAAACTTTGAAAGGGAACTCTTTCAATTGAAACTTCGATTTTCTTACGACTAAAAGCGTCCTTTGGAATGGAATTCATGATCTCTCGAAGCTCGATTACGTTCAAAACAAAAACTAAACCCATGTCCCGCTCTTTGGCATGAGAATCCTGGACAGGCTCCATCTGCAGAATGGCTTAGAACAAATGATCGATTAACAAACTGTTCGTTTCTAGATTCTACTTCACCATCAACTAACGAGATTCCAAGCTATGATTTCAAGTTTTCTGTTAAAATTCACACGGTGTTGTTGAAGGTGTTGCAAGTTTATCTCGAAGACTCGAACACACTTATGCTCCGGCCCTTATGAATTCTGCCACTGCATCAGTCCACAATGCCTGTCCATAGCACCCACACCCACCGATTCAACACACAACTACTACATTTTGAGCTGTAAGAAAGAAAAACAAAGTGAACTTGTTGATTGTATTGAGAAGGATTGAAAATGGTGCACTTAAGAACTGCACAAAGCTTGCAGAAATTAGCATCCAATTCAAAAACCTTAGCACATTGCAGTCTGCAGAGGGATCTTCTGCAGTTATTTAATTTCAATGTGGTCAAAATGAGCTTGAAATTGGCCCCAGATTAACACTTTGTATTCTGTACTTTGACTAAATGAATGAATGATTGACTGGTAGTTAACCTTTGTTTATGCAAGGATTTCGACGGAACAAAACTTAAGTTTTTGGTAGTATTTTTTTTCAGACAGGGATGTGTATTTTCCTTATGTAAATGACTTCATTGTGGTATCATGAAATATTTTACATTTTTCTTTTTTCTATTTTTTAATAAAAATTATGTAGAATAAAATTTCAAATCTAGTTGTAACAATATTTGAGACTTGATGCTTTGTTTTAATGTTGTTTGTGAAGATAAATCTATGCAACTTTGCATGTAAAGTTTTAAATTTTACTTTTTAAAGAGTGACTATATGATTGAATATATTTTTAACAGTTTATGACATTTGATTTTGCTAAAATATGTAAAATTGTAATAGATGTTATAAGAATTGCAATTATTCAATTTTTCCTAAATATAGATCTATTGTTTTTTAAATTTTTTGTGAATTGTACCAATTCAA
Organism: Physcomitrellopsis africana; assembly: GCA_036785485.1. Taxonomy (NCBI): domain Eukaryota; kingdom Viridiplantae; phylum Streptophyta; class Bryopsida; order Funariales; family Funariaceae; genus Physcomitrellopsis; species Physcomitrellopsis africana. Next base: position 128,291 of record JAWRVF010000495.1, on the reverse strand, counting down.
CAAAATTAGGGGATTTACTAGTTTTATGGTTTTTAGTCTTTCAAATACAATTAGAATCCAATCTAAGGGCTTTATGAGATTTCTAAATTAGTTTAATGTTTTTAAATACCATAATAATGTTAGATTTATAATTTATTAATTAAATTTAGTATGACCATCAGCTAATAAAAAACCAAGAATAATATTTTATAATAATACTAGTATTGGTAGTAGTATAAACAAAAGTCTTTAAGACCACTTACATATATTTATATATTTAAATGTGGTACTGCAAAAAGGTCATATTATAAAAAAATAAAATATTATTGTTAAAATAATCATATAATTTTTTCCATTGTTATGTAATATATATATATATATATATATATATATATATATTTCTAAATGAGTTTTATAATAAATCACAATAGAATTATACTTATTTCTAAAAACTTAAGATTTACATATTAGATTTTGAATATTTTATTTTATTTTTAGTTTTTAATTTAACCAAATTTAAATTAATACTTTGATTTAATTTTTTTGTTATATTAAAGTTTTTATATTAAATCTTAATCAAGGTCATATAAGTAAATCAAAATTAGATTATAACACAACCTTACAAAAGAATCATATTTCTTTTGTTAAATTAGAATTTGTTGAATAATAATTTAAAATATATTATATAAGTATATATGAACTTTTAAAAACTTTATAAATAAGTTAATCTTCTTAAAGAACTTAATATACAACTATTATTTTACTTAACTGGACTTTTGAAAAAATAAGAAGATTTAAAGTAGCCTCTACTAAGCAATATAGAATTTAAAATTAAGAATAAATTTGAATAGCTTATAAAAGAAGTATTTGATTCTATTTGATAACAATATATTTTTTATAATTATTTAAGAATATATTAATATATAAAAGTATAAAAATATATCTAATAAAATTTATATTTGAAGCAAATTCTTTACAACTAAGAAAAGAAAAATCAAGGATATATTTGTATATATTCATAAAATTAAGGCACTTACAAATTTAGTCAATATTGTGGAATTTTTTGTAAAAGATGTATGTATAATAATAACTTTTTTATTTATATGATTGACTGTCAAATATATTTAACTACTCAACAAGAATAAATATACTAATAATAGTTTTAATCATAGATTATATTATAAAAATATTATTATATGAATTCATAAAATTGATATATATATATATATTTTAAAAAATAATTTGACACTAATACCACATTAATACAAAAGATTTTAAAAAATAAAATAATAATAATAATAATAATTTTTAAAGTAAATAAATTAAAATTATGATATTAAGATATTATTTCTTAAAATTAATTAAAATATAAAAGATAGAAGAAAAAAATTAAAATCAATATAAGTAATGAGAATAAATTTTTTTATGATGTATTAAAAGAAAGAAAGAAAAAAAATTACTTAGAAATAATTATTAATTTAGATGCCAAAAAAAAATTTAAGTTTCTATAAAATACTCAAACAACTTATAAAACGATTTTGTTTAAAAAGATGGTTTTCATCCATGCATGTTACCACATTTATATTAACATAGATTTTAATCTTATGAGGATTTATGCAAGGGATAGAATAAAAATATATATATAAATATGTATATTCTTTATATCTAAATTTAAATTAATTTTTTATTTAAATTATTTTTTTTAAAAAGTTATATTATAAAAATGATGATATATTAAATATACAAAGAATAGATAAATATTATAATATCGATTTATTAACATATTATTTAATAATATTATAATTTAATCTTTTATAAATTAAAAATAAAAAATAATATTTTTATTTTTAGTTTATAAAAGACTAAATTTGGCTATATTAGAAATTTTATTAAAAAAATATTTAATTAAAAAAATATTTAATTAAAAAATAGAGTTTTTAAAAAATATTTTTATATTAATTACATAAAATATTTGTTAAAGTATAGTAAGTAATGTAGATCTTATTGATTCAAATACTACTATTTTTATTTTTGTATGCAAAAGTTATATAAAAAAAATTTTAAAAATAAAAAAATTTCTAAATAATAGATAAGATTATTTTTATACATATATTTATAATTTATATATATATATATATATATATATATATATAATTATAATAAGTGATAATATATTACTAAAAAATACACTATATGATTGTAAATATGCTATGGTATGTTACAACATGCCAATACTCTACTTCTAAGTGTAGTTGCCATTAGAAATTATTATAGAACCTGCACAACAACATAGTAAACAGAGCACATTTGTAATACAAAAAAAAACCTTACAAACATGACTACAAATATAAGCCATGAATTCAAATATTAAATTTATATTGTAGCTCATCAGTTAAATAAATATATGACAAAAGTATAATATTTAAAAATATTAAATGATGCATACATGTTTGTTTGTTAGTTCAACATGATTCATGTTCATGCTTCAATATTGCAGATGTGTGCTCATGTATGGTTGCTTATATATCCTTCTCTTTAGCTAACAAACACATAACAATCTCTTCATCTAATAATTGTTGCTATTTCTCTACTTTATTGCTCTTGATGTAGATTAGCTTTTCTAAATGTTCAATAGCTAGACAATTGCATGACTTGATGTATATATTATTCTACAACAAGAAGTTATATTTTAATATACATGTGATAACATATATGGATAATAGCCGCTTGTCTGCTTTTGCTAGTAATGGATAATTTTTGGAAGCAAATTGGTCTCAATTGCTACACCTCTCTTTTGTTGGTGCCAACAACATCTTATCTTTATTATTAGAGACATATACTTTGGAAGTTTATAGAACCTTCTAAAATATTCTAGAAGTTTTTTAGTTAGTGGAAATCACTTGAGAAGCTTCTTAGTTGGTGGAAGTAGCCCAAAAAGCTTCCAAATTGATAGAAGTTTCTTGAAAAGCTTTCTAATTGGTAGGAGTAGCTTGAGAAGCTTCTAAGTTGATAGAAATTACTTCCTAATTAGTGGAAGTAGTTTGAAAAGCTTCTAAATTGATAGAGATTACTTGAGAAGCTTCCTAGTTTGATGGAAGTTATTCAAAAAGTTTCTTAGATAGGAATATATATTCAAATTGAAGTTGAAGAGTTCTTCAATCTTGACAACATATCTCTTGGAATTTTAGCTCACCTTTTTTGGTATTATTTGTGTATTCATCTAGAAAATTTTAAATCCTTATCTGTTTCTTCTTAAAACTTCTTTCTAGTCCAAGTCTCTTATTCTATATTCTCGTGTCCTTGACAATTTATTGAGTCTGATCTTATCTTAAATATCAAAGTTGGATCCTTCTTGTTAGAGAGTAGATTACCTCTCTTCTTGAAGGTATATAAGTATTTTAAAGGTTACAAATTATCTTCTTCTAAATTGATATTTCTTTCATTATAATATTGGAGTTTTATTTCTCTTATAAAAAAATAGATCATCCCTTACTTTGAAGGTCTTAAGGCATTTTAGAGGTTGCGGATTACCTTCTTTTAAACTAATATTGCCATCTTATAGATTCATTTTTTTTTCCCTCTTAAAATGGCTAGAAATCAAGATATTAGTATGATTGAATCTTTTGAGTCAAAATTAGATGCCATTATAAGCACTCTTATTACTTTACTTGTTAGGATTGTGGAGATTGAAGGGATTATTGCAAAAATTCATAATAATGCAATATGTGGAATATCACAACCTAGACTACACTTGCCTCCAACTTCTATGCTTGAAGATGTACTACTACCTATATTGCGTTAAAAAAATCTACTTGTTCAATAAAATGAGAAACCTTGAGTTAATCTTTTAGAGAAATATGATAGTACACATTGTCATGTTGTGGTTCGACTACTATGTAAAAATATTGTACATATATATTTAATGTGTAATTTATTATATAGCTAAGTGAGAGCCATATTAGTAGATTTTCATTGATTATAAAATGTGATAAGGTTATTAGTTTAAAAATGATCTATTAAAAAGATTATTATTGAGATTTATACAACCTTATTTTTTTTTTTGATAGTAACTTTTGATGTTGATTTTATATTGATAATAAATTTATGTATTTTGAATCACCTTTATTAGACATTGGTGATTCTTAAAATCTTGTTTACTTCTTTTATTTGATATTTAAAATACATATTATATAAATCTTATTAAAAAAAGAATTGAAAAGAAATTTTTTGTGTATGAAGGAATAATTAGGCCATCCATGTGGATGAATGGAGATGGATGATAGAAATCTCTATTCTTATTGGCCAAAAGTAATGCACAATGGACTTCAAGGAGGCTGCCTATGGTCTTATTAGAGATTAGGGTTTTTTTTGAAAATTTTTGAACATCAAAGGCTAGGATCAGCAAGTTTAGATTTTTGGCTATGGTTTTAGTATAAAAATTGTGTGATTTGGATTTTTATAAAGGAAATCAAGGCACTCAAAGTTAAGGTGTTGAAATTGTACCTACTGTCACTCTATTGGATATAACTTGCACATACAAAAAGTAATAGAAAATTAACAATGAAGGTTAGAAAGATAACTTTCTTGGCTATATTTTTTATATATGGCTTAATGAAATCCAAGCTACAATAAAGGACATATTGAGAGTTGAAATTAATATTTGTAATATAAGGGTAGTAAGTAATTCCGCTTAATTAGTAGTTATATTTTGAGCCATATTTAGCAATTTGATAAGTTTTTGGTTCAAAATTTTTAAGAATGTGTATATTTATATTAAAAAATTATGTATAAAAATTTTATGGCATTAGGATTTTGAATTTTTGAGATATAAAGGAAAGAGTGCTCAAGTGTTTATAAACTAGGATTTTAAGCACCTACTAGGATTTTTAAGATATTGGACACTCGGAAGCAAATCTATAATTGAATTTTTTTGTAGTTAAGTTTAAGAGTATTGTCTACACTTTGGAGAAATTTAATAGAAATTAAATAGCTGAATCAAGAGTTATTATATTTTAAAGTTTAGAAAGAAATAAACCCTTGCTAGTGAATAAGCTATTGAAGATTTTTGTAAAATTTGAGCCTTTTGTACAAATTAAAAGAGACTTTTAGAAGCCAAGCTTTATAAAGGTAGAAAAATAAATATAAAGAGATATAATAAAATTATAATGTGAAGATGGGATTTAAAAAGGGGATTATTGAAAGTTATTGGCAATCTAACTTATCAACAATTGATAAATTGTGATTTTATAAAGAAAAAGATATTAAAGATTTTTATATATTATAAAAAGACTTTATATATAAACCTACTTAAATATAAGAAGGTTTAACTAATATAATATTTTTTTTGATAATATTACCATATTATTTATCTTTTTAATTAAGAACAAATTACTTATTAGAGTCTTGTCAATAAATTATAAATAAATTTTTTACAGCTAGATACCTAGTATATTTTCACATTGAAGATTATGTCATACAACAATCTTTAAAGTTCCAAAGATTTGTTAGCCAAATTTGATAAATAACGGTTCTACAACCTGATACTTATCTAACAAAAGAATCATAGGTTAGATTGATTGGCACCTTGCTTATGGGGCAAGCATTATTATGGTTTTTTTTCTTATTTGAGAAGAGATCACTAATTTTAAATAATTTTGAAGCTTTTATAGAAGCATTTTGTAAACATGACAAGGCTTATTAGACAGTAGCCAAGGTCTAAGCATTACATTAATAGGTGCATTCTGTATCAATCTATACATTAGATTTTAGATAACTAATATATAACATCAATTGAAATAAAAAAGCCTAAATGAATCAATTCTATTGGAAATTAAAATATAATAAAAAAGATTTGTTATTATTACTTTTAGATCTACAATCACTCAATGAAGCCATCATCCAAGCCATAAAATATGATAATTAATTATTTTAAAATTGCCAAGATTAATATTCAAGGATTTTAATAAGACAACATGCAATCCAATACACTTTAGTTACATTGGCAAGGAGTCTGAATTCACATTCAAAAATAAAAGATATGCAGCTTGATATAATATATTTTAAATTTCTTAGTCCATAAAAAAAGAAGCATGGGAAGGAAGAAGGTCTATGTTTATATTGTGGCAAAAAAGGCCACAAGGGTCATAATTATCCAAAAAAATAAAACCAATGCATCACCAAAATTAAGAGTGCAATCATTCAAGAAAAATAAGATATTTAGCTATAATAAGGACCATGCAATTGAATAATTTAACATTGTAAAACTATTCAAGTTTGTCTCTTTTTGATCAACTTCTTCATTGCTTTATAATTCTTTTGTATGCTGGCCCTCAGAAGCTTTAGACAATCACCTTGTTGGATTCAGGGGCATTTGCTTGTTTCTTAGATGAGACATTTGTCAAGCTTCATAAAATTCTTTTAGTATAAAAATACAAACTTATTCTTGTAAAAATAATAGATAGACAATTCTTATCCTTTGATAGTATCATCCATAAAACAATATCTATAGAAGTATCTTTTGAAGACCATAGCAACCAAATTATATTTATTGTTATTAGAATTCCTTCAAATCTTATTATTCTTGGATTTTTTTGATTATAAAAATATAATCTATTTATAGATTTTAATTCACAAAGAATAATATTTCAGATAGAAATTCCTATAAGAAAACTTCATAAAAGATCGCAAGTTGATAAATCTTTATTTGTTGAAGCAAGGGCCTTTATAAGATTGGCCAAAGATGGTAGACTATTTTTTATTTATGCAACTTTAATTAAAGAAGATATGACTTCATTAGCAATTATTTTAGAGTAGTATAACAAATTTTAAGATATTTTATTAAAAAAAATATTGATATATTATTGAAGCATCGACCATACGATTGTATCATAGATTTTTAAGAAGGAATGCAATCATCTTTTGGCCCAATTTATAACCTTTTTCAAAACGAGCTTTCAATATTGAAGGATTATATTGATAAAAACCTTGTAAAAATCTTCATCAAATATTCAAAATTTTCAATAAATGCATCTATATTTTTTGTAAAGAAAAAAGATGCTTCCTTATATATATTAGAGATATACACTTTGGAAGTTTATAGAACATTCTAGAACATTCTGGAGGTTTTTTAATCAGTGGAAGTCACTTGAAAAGCTTCCTAGTTGGTAGAAGTAGCTTGAGAAGTTTTGTAGCTAGTAGAAGGAGCTCAAGAAACTTTCAAGTTGGTAGAAAGAGCTCAAGTAGCTTTGTAGTTAGTAGAAGGAGCTCAAGAAGCTTTCAAGCTAGTAGAAAAAGCTTGAGAAGCTTTCAAATTGGTAGAAGTTGCTCAAGAAGCTTCTGTCAAAGATATAAGAATATAAAACAAGAGACTTGAATTAGAACAAGATTTCAAGAAGAAACCAATAAGAACTTAAATTAATTATATAAATATACAAATAATACCAAGAAAAATGAGCTAGAAATTCCAAGAGATGCATTGTTGAGACTAAAGAACTCTTTAGCCTTGACTCCTATATATATCCATCTCTAAGATGCTTCTTGAGCGGTGTTGTATTACGTGTTGTTCTGTTTGGGAATGCATCGGGTACCTGGCAGTAGAAGGTGAAGTTGTAGTTCACAAATATCCAAGAATCCTTAATAGGTTTCATCCGTATAAGAAGAATGTGATTAAATATTAATATGAGAGTGCTTAAGTCAATACAAAGTGCTTAATAATACTCTTCTAGATAACTTTATTTACATATAAATCTCAATTACTTTGTTGCTTGAAATCCCGAACAACCCTAAACTACCAATTTTTGATACCTCTTTGTATTAAAGATCATGTAAATCTAAATTGCTCTATTAGATTGTTACAAATGTTTACTCAATCTTAGCACACTCAATCATCCACACACTATCAAATTTGCAATTATAGATGTCACTTCAATTGCACACAATAACTAAAAGTATTAGTCATAACTTTATTGTATAAAAACTTAACTTCTAGTACAAATCTTGATTTTAGGTAGCAATTGCTAAGTCCTCCCAAATCCTATAGAAATAAGCCTAATATCTTTGGAATGATCTTAAAGCTAATCTTTTAACCTTAATTGCTAATTTCCAAATGATCTGATCTCCTGCCCTTGGTGGTCGTTTTCATGGCTAGAGGTCTTATTTCAACCCTGTCTCATATATGGTCGACCCTTAGGTATCAATCTAACTTATTCTAAGGATTTTCAAGCTTAATCCTATCTTCAACTTAATCTTAGTATCAATCATATTAACTATTTATCTTTCCTATCCTATTTTATTAACTTATGGCTTTTTAAAAGTAGTAATAGAATTTGTACAACCTAAAAAGAAAATTTAATAACTAATTTTTATCTATTAGCTATTAAAACAAAAAAATAATCTAAGAGGCTTTCATTAATCTTTTTTTAAATATCTTAAGTTGCTATTGAATCAAGATAATCAAGTATTAAGTAGAAATTGTTCTTATTCATATTTTTTATTATATAAATATGTTATAACATGACATCCACCCCCTTTGAAAATATACATCCTCCAATATGCACCAAATAAACCATATATCATAATTGGCATTACACCATCTCTTCATTTTCTGTATTAAGTTCTTCTTCATCATATTCATCATCCATTTCAATACAATTATCTTCTTCAGAGTCATTGATATCTTCAATATGATCTTCCACATTTATTTCTCCATCTCGTCTGTTAAAAACCTTCACTCACTTTCTAATAATAGATATCTTTATTCTTGTATTATCCAATTCCTTCAATGAATACATGGCATTGTCATGGATTGTTACCACTATATACAGTCCAAACTAATATTTTAAAAACTTTTGTAAAATACTATACTGGTTATCCAAACTACTATCATAAACAAATATCCAATCACCTTCTTCAATTGCTCTAGGCCTCAATCGATATTGTTTATCAAACCGAGCCTTGTCTTGCCTCTTATAATCATTTTAATGCTAATTCCACATCTTCTGAACTTTATTCTAGTTGTTGAATTTTAATAGCTAATAACTCTTCTCTTATTAATCCATCTTCTTAAAGTAGCATACTCTAAGTTGGCACATGTTCTTCAATTGGCATAATAGATTTTTGACCTATCATAAGTTTCACTATCATATATCCAATCATTGAACTATGTGTTGTTTGATCAACCCATAATGCATAAGATAGAAGTCGAGGCCATTTCTTTATTCTTCCATTACAAGCTTTAACCAAGGCTTTTACAATTGGTGGGTTGGCCTCTTCTATAGAAATCCTCTTTATAGTATGAATTTATATGCTTTATTTATTTTTTTTGGTTAAATTTTTCAATAGACCAATCAGTATGCTTGGTTAATATGCTCAAATAATATCCAATATCCAATAATTCTCTTTCATAATTTTTTTTATGAAATGGCATATCTTCCTTGTTCAATTGTAAAATTGAACAAAATTTTGTATCTACATCATCAATATTTTCAATCATCTCATCTTCTCTATCATATTTTATTCGAGATAGCATATTTGCTACCAAATTATGTTTTCTTGCAACATGTCTAAACTCCGAATTTAATGACTTAATATAAGCAATCCACCTCAATATTGTAATATTTGATATTATACAATTAATAATCATCCTAAATAAAGACAAACAATCTATTTCAATCACCACCATTGTTCCAATTAAGTAATCCTTTTCAGCTTTTATAGTTGAAATAATTTTCTATAATTTTTTTTTTATTTGTGAATATGCATGTTGGTAAGTACTTAAAATCTTAGCTCCAAATCAAACTGCAAATCTGTGTCCATTTGAATCATCTTGACCTATAGTCCATCTAATAGCAATTAGATTAGTATCTATTATAAAAATCACTGGTCTATTGAACTTATAATCAACTTTTCTTAACATTGGAGGTGATGTCATTAAATCCTTCAATCTCTGCATTACTTTGATATGTTTTTCTTTCCATTTAAATTAATAATCTTTGTATAATAATTTAATATAATAAATTTGTTATATAAGCATAGTGAAGAATTTAAATATAATAAAATATACATGCATCCAAAAACCTTTGCATCTTTGTTAAAGAATTACAATCTTCTTTCATTCTTCCAATTGCATCAACTTTGGTTGGATCCAATTTTCTTCCATAAAATCCACATAAATATCTAATAATTATAACTTCTTATATTCCAAATATAGATTTTATATCCGATAACATAAGATGAACTTCTTCAAGCCGAATCAATATCTTTTCACAATCTTGTATATGATCAATAACATACTTGTGACACCCTCTTTTATCTAAAGTTTTATGCTTATCTTCTTCCTTGCACCCTTTTATAAGAATATCATCTAGAAAAGGCATAGTCTTCTCAAGAATAAAATCTCTCAACACTATGTTCATCGCGTTCATCATATGTGCTACTGAATTGATAGCACTTTGAAGAAGAGTGCATATTCTAATTAGTCCAAGTGGTGTTTTCATCGTTGTCATGTCTCTATTCTCTATTGCAAGTTGAAATTGGTCATAGCCTAAATTCAAATCACCTATTGAATAGATTGCCCTTCCTACAAATGCTTCAATAAATTCATCTACTAATGATTTAATTCCTGTATTCTTAATAGTTACTATATTTATTGATTGCATATCTTGAATAAATTATAATGATCCATTTTTCTTAGGCACTGTGAACCATCAACTAGAATATGGTGCAAAAGAAAGCTCCTAAATCTTCATCTTCATCTTTTCTTTTAATAATTCTATCAAACTTGGTAAATATGCCCTTGGTATTGGGATTGGCCTCAAATTCCAAGGTACATGCAATATAGTGAAAATAACCATGGAAATCACAACATTTGGATCCACACACCCAATTTCATGAGATTCAAAAGCAAATGATTTACTTCGTTTTGTTAACATTTCTTTGAAATATTCAATTTCCTCTAGCAACAAAGAACCATCAGAACCAATTTTCAATTCTTCAAAAGTTTGATTTGTAGACTTATGTCCAATATTCTTTAGATTCTTTAAGCTCTTTTCTTTTGATATTTTTTTTTATTTGTTCTTTAGAATCTTTTGGCAAAGGTTTGGCAATAAGTTTCACCTTCTTATCTACTGTCTAATATTTTGTTTCAACCATAACCTTTAGTACTTGAAAAGATTTAAATATAGAATAAATTTCTCTTGAATGAATTTGTACAATCTTATTATCATCTCTCAATCCAATTAATGAGATCAATTCCAAAGAATCTTCTAATCCATTTTCTTTATAAATACCAAAAATTCTTTCATCATCTTCTAATGCCTCCAATTCATATAATTCATTTTCAATATGATATAGTCTTTTTTTTTTTTTTTTTTTTTTTTTTTTTTTAAATTTTCAACTTTCTTATATATAATACTTTTATTTTCAAAAATATCAATAAAACTTATATCAAAGGTATCTATATCTTGCAAAACTATCTTTTCTTTTGTACCTCCATAATCCTACTTTATAATAGTACTCCTCAAAAATCAGTAAATTCTTCAACAATCCTTTGCAATGGATTTTTTCTCAATTTGTCTTGATTGGATTCATGATTTGGAGGTACAATCAAAAACTGTAGTGCCCTTCTCCCATCCTTACTACAAATCTGTGTATAAGTTGAACCATCATCAAGTATTTTTGTTTCCATTTGAGTTGCAATAATATATGTTTGTCCTAAAATAAGAAGATAAGATGTTGTATCTTGAACAAAGAAATTTTGCTCCATTGCAACATCACCAATCTAAATTTTTATATCTGAACAAGCACCATATAATTCACCTTATATATTAATAGCTGCCTATATTATCCATCCATGTTCCATATCAATTGGTCACTTTTGCTTCAAATAAAGATTCTTAGACATAAGAGTTATTTCCAAACCATGGTCAATTAAAGCAAAAATTGGCTCATCCATATCTTCAATCTTTACTAATACCTCTATTGTTGCTCTAGCCCAATGCTTTCAAGTCTAATGGCTCAAAATTTCTTTTTCCTTGTCACTTGGATCATCAAAACGTGCTCTTTGATTATAACTCGTTCATCCACTTATTGATTATTTGCAATAATTATCAATTTCATCTTCTTTATTTTTACATATATATACATCAATAGTATGATTTGATCCAACTTCATCCATTAATTATCTCTTCCATTTAATACTGTCAATAATGATATCATGAAATTCTTTCTTTGCAATATCCAAAATCTCCTTCAATGTAAATTCAACCTTAGCATTGAGCACACATTCTTCAAGCATCTCTTTTAAATCTATTGCTACTTTAACATCAGAGAGAAGTTTGTAAGTTGTTGATTTATCTTTTTTTCCTAAGTCCTTTGATTTTTTTTTTAATGATATTGAGACATCTTTTATTGATAACTCTTGTAAAGCCATCTCACAAATATTATCTCCTCAAGTTTGCCTCTTAGAAGAATTCCCTTCTCTTGTCTCATTAGAATCTTGTCTTCTTTTTTCTTCTATCAAGGCTTTATGTTGGCTCTTAGCAATATAGACATGCACTAACAAAGCTTCTATAAAATCCTTCCAACCTGTAATTCCACAAATTATTGTAGCAGTCCTCAATAAAGCTTCTCGTGGCATCTTCTTTTTATACATTGTAGAAATGGCAGAAGACCAAAGTCCACTTAGTTCAATACTTCCAGAAAAATCTTTGTTGCCATTGTCATCTATTCTAGCACCATAACTTGTAACTTCCATCATTGCAATTCCATTTGCTATCAAATAATCCTTAACCAATGCTTCTTTTATCAAAGGAGTTTGGAAAAAATCACCAATATGTTTTAATGCCACTTTTCCATCTTTTCAAAAAGTAATGCCTTGTTGCATCATTTTATTGAATTCACTACAATCTTTTTAAGAATCAAAATTATCATTACACCAAATACATCTTTGCACATATCCTTGCTTAAGAGTAGCTTTTGAATTCATTGTAGAAGTCTTCTTCTCAAATCTTGCAAGTTTAATTTGAAGATCTCTCATTCCGCGTATAAGTTCTTTAATTCCCACATCTTTTTTTTTGATGTAGTTATTGAAGGTTATACAATAGATATTGTTGATCATGAAGTGGGCACTTGAATTTTAAGTACTTACACATTTTTTTGAATACCAATCCTAACCTTTTTCCTTTCCTTTTTTATAAGCAATTCCACCGCATCTTCAACTTCTTTTCATTTTGTTGTCAATCCTTCATCTTCTTCTTATCTTCAAGAAGAATTTCTAACCTCTCTTGCAATTCTCCATCAACTGCTTGAAGAAATACTTCAACCTTATTTGGTTCTAAGCTTATCTTTTCCACTTTTGATAACTGAGAATACTGCCTCTCAAACTCCCTTAATAATTTAGTAGCTTATATTTTATTATTAGGGTACTCAATCTATTCCAAAAATAATTTTTTAGTGACCCGATCAAAGTCTTCCAAGAAATATTCATCTCTCAATGTGTGAAAGAATGTTTCCCAAGAACTTCCAAATTATTCTATAATTAATTTCACATGTTCTCTTATCTCCCGCATTGTAGCAAGTTCAAATAATAAAATCATATCTTTTTTAAAGACTTGATTCAATTCTATTTTTTGTATATAATATCTTATTTATTTAAAAATATCTCTTCCATTAAATTGGTCAATCTTGTTAACCAGTGCTTTGATTATCAAAGCCTCATTGCAATCATTGCCTTGTTATTATTGCATAAATAAAATAAATATTTAAAACATACTTACAGTGTTTGGATCCAGATACGTATCTTGTCTACCAAAAGAAAATTCACTTAAAGCTCCACTTAAAGATCCACTTGAAGCACCACTTAAAGCTCCATCAAAAATTCCAAAATCCACCTTCTTATCTTCTTGTGCTATTAATTCTAAATAACTAAAATAAAATCCAACACCTTCTACTCCAAACTTTTATGTTGTCGTGTTGTGATACGATTACATGGTGAAACTATGACTAAAAATGATTTTTCAATTAATACTCTATTATCTTAGTTCGACAAGAATTCAACATATTTTAACAAGATTTTTATGAAAGCCTCTTAGTTTATTTTCTTCACTTAATAGCTAGTACATAAGAATTAATTAGTAATTTTACATTCTACGGTGTAGTAATTCTTTTACTGCATTAGAAAGGCCATAAAATAGTAAAAATATAATAAAAAAGATAAATTATTAGCATGATTGATACTAGGATTAAGTTGAGGATAGGATCAAGCTATAAAATCCCTAGGATAGGTTAGATTGATATCCAGGGGTTGGCCGTTTGTAGGGCAGGGTTGAAATTAGACCTTTGGCCACAAAAATGGCCGCCTAGAGCAAAGCACGAGGAATTTTTGAAATCAGGTTTTTGAATTGGATAGCTAGCTTGAAGCTTGTTTTAGAAAAATTAAGCTTGTTGCTATAGGATTCTAAATGAATTTGCAATTGTTGTTCAAAGTTAGGAATTATATTGATATTTTGGATTTTGTAGAAGACAATGATGGTTTGCATTCTTGAGTGATTCCTGCAATCTGTATAGTATCTACAATTCAAAATTTAATATTATCTAGATTGTTGAGTGTGCTAAGTATATACAAAATTTTGTATTAAGCTAGCAAGGCAATCAGGAGATATTTGAGCTTTGATACAAAGAATTGTCAGAAGTTGATAGTTTAGGGTTGGATAGGATTTCTATGATAACTAAATATCTAGTAATTGGATCAATGTAAATTTTGGCATGGTGATAGAGGACTTATAGTTCAAGCTACATACCAAGTTTGAGCTGAAGTTAATAATGGAAGAAGGAGAAATTACCACTAGAATTTTTGCATCAATTTTCAAGTTGGTGGCGGAGTATCATAAGTGCGGTTTTTGGGCATTGTCTTACAATCCGTAAGTTGGATTGGGCTGAATTTTTTTGAGCATGTAGAAGGCTTATACTAGCATTTGTGTGCAAAATTTCACACTACGTGGGTAGTTGGATTAAAAGTTATAGCTTGTCAAAGCTCACTAGTTAGGATTAGGACTTACAAACAAAAAATAAAAATTGCTTAATTATAAAAGAAACAAGGAAATTGGGGTATATGTATGGTTGATATTACTAAGAAGAGTGTTTTTAAATACTTTTAAATTGAACTTTAAATTATATTCTTCATATATGGATGAAACCTATTAGGATTTCTTGATTATTTGCAAACACAACTTTATCTTCTACAGTCAGGTGCCCGGTGCATTCCCGAACAAGACAACACGTAATACAACAACGTTGGATTCACCACTTATTTCATATTATGTATTATCCTCTTTGGAAATGCATCGAGCACCTGGTTGTGGAAGGTGAAGTTGCGGTTCACAAATACCTATGAACTCTTAATAAGTTTCATCACTTATTGTATGTCGTGAGGTCTTGCTTAAGAATGCTCCGGGCACCTGGCTGTGGAAGATAAAAAGGAAATACACAACAATAATTAGTCCTAACTTCTCTAATCAATTTTTAAACAACCGTTAATCAAACCTTAACTAAATTCTAATGAATCCTGGTTAAATCCAAACAAATCCTAAAATAAATCCTAAAAATCCTAAAACAAATCCTAACTAAATCCTAATCAACTTTGATCAAATTCTAACAAATCCTAAAATAAACCCTAATTAAACCCTAATCAACCTTGATCAAATTCTAACAAATCCTAAAACAAACCCTAATTAAACCCTAATCAACATTGGTCAAATCCTAACAAATCCTAAAATCTTAGTCAATTCTAGTCAAACCTTAACAAATCCTAATAAATCCTAATTAAATTCTAGTCAATCCTAATCCTAATGAAATCCTAATCAAATTCCAAATCCTAAATCCAAATCCTAAATCCTAATCAAATCCTAATCAAGCCCTAAGTAATTCCTAAGGCAATTTTAGAACCTCAATAATTATTGATTAAACTATTGATCTTACTTAAACATTTACACACTCTTTAAAAACTAAGTTAGCAAAAAGCATATAAAATTTGAAAAAGATCAAATGTACTAGCAAGAAATTCAATCCAAAATTTCAATCAAGTGTCGGCCGGCCTCCTTCTCCTATCTTAATGCCAATTGTCTAATGCCAATATCTTCTATTTACACTATTAAGTTGCTTTCAAATTTCACATGTATATAGGAAATTAAGTCTTCTATACATATATATAAATTTCTTTCCAATCCAATTAGTAGATTACTAGAAATCTTGGAAAACCTAACTGACCCTCAATTCCCAATTTCTAAGACCCCAACCTACATAAACTTTAATAATCTTTGATTAAACTATTAGATCAATCTCAAATTCATAGCACATTATAAGCACTACTTTATGCACCAACCCACAAAATATTATCTAAAGATCTATAACCAATCTCACAAAATACTCAAAAATGTAAACTCCAATATATTTTATAAACTCAGAGTCACCAAAATCAACTTTCACTTTGCAAAGCCATTACAAAGTTATTACTAATTTAAATAACTTCCAACTAATACTCAAAAAAAGATTCTCTAGTGTGCTCTCTTAACCCACCTTTCGATCTCCAAAAAGCCTCTCGACCCGCTATAGGCATGCGGTTTTGTACCTTGGGATCAGATTCTGATCCCGGCTCATAACTGGTCCTCTCCGGATATTTATTTTTAGATTTTTATGATAAATTTTTCTATAACCTATTCTTAATTCCCTCCTATATATGCCTATATTATTTTATTTTCCAATCTAATTTGTTTTGTCTTATTTATGGCCCTACAAAATAAATAGAAGAACATTTATAAAAAGGGTAACATTAACTCTCATTAGTTTTACTCCCTTTTTACTATTATTTATTTTTCTAAGATAATTTGCTACAATATTTTGAACTAAGATCTTCTATAATATATTATTTTCACACTCTTTAATCTAATAGTCACGTTACATTACGGCACTGTTGTCGTACTGTAATTACTTACAGTATGTAAAATCCATTCAAAATGCATAATATGTTTATAAGTTTAGATATATGTTAGAATGATTAGTAAAATAAATTGAAGGGGGTTGGTATAAGAAAATTTATTTTAGATTTTTATTTAGTTTGGTTATGGCTTTTAAATTATATAGAACCTAAATATTTAGTATAAAGTCTTGAAAGGCAATTGGAATCCAAAGAAGAAGAATTAAACTACTAAGAGGCTTATTTGAAAGGATGAAGACAAAAAGAAGACAAATAAAGACATGGGGTGAAGTTCTTCATTCCTATTGGTCAATGGTCATACTCAATAGGCTTTGAGGAGGCTGTTTGCAACAAAAACAAGGATTTCGGCAACTTCAAGGAGGCCATTTGGAAATTAGAGACTAGGATTAGAAAGCTTGTTTTTTGGACTATAATTTTGGTATAAAGATTCAGAGATTTGGAGTTTTTATGAGAGAGAAGTAGGCGCTTGAAGTTAAGATATGCAAATTGTACCTACCATCACACTTTTAAGAATTGGAAGAGTTTTACAAAAGTTTTTGGAAATCGAGAGGTGCAATTGGAGAGAAGGTTTCAAGATCTATATTTGATGAGGAAGAATTGCTATATTTGGAATTTTAAAGAAGGAGATATTGGAAGTCAAAGACAGTAGATTGAATTCCAAGGCAATAAGTGATGGATTTTGCCATATCTTAAGTTTCTAGACGAATTTTTCATAGTGATGGATTTTGCCATATCTTAAGTTTTTAGACGAATTTTTATCTAAAGATTTCTAAGAAGGTGAATCTTTGTATTAAAAAGCTATACATCAAAGTTTCATAGCATTTGGACATTGGATTTGTGAGATATGAAGAATTTAGTACATGGGGTTTGTAAACAAGGGTTTGAAATTATTTTTAGGATTTTTATGATATCTAAAGATCAATAAATAATCAACTATTGAAACTTGTTGTGCTAATTTTTAAGAGCACATCAGTACTTTATGTGAAATTTTAGTAGATTTGAATAGTTAGATTAAGAGTTATAGGTTGATGAAGTTTGAAAAAAGTTCTCCTCATACGGATGAATGAGGGTTTAGAATATTTTTTTATAGTTTGAGTGTTTTTGTGAAATAAGACTTGTGTGTTAGATTTAATAGTTCTAAAATAAAGACTTTTATAAAAAATTTAGGATTTTATTATTTTAGATCTTGGTTGAGTATTTAATTGCAACCAAAAGCCCAACGCTTTCTTGAGGTAGATTCTCTCTACTACAACACCGTGTAAGAAGAATGTGATTAAATATTAATATGAGAGTGCTTAAGTCAAAAATTGGTGTATAGCCTGATCTTTAAGTCTTCTAACATTATGCCAAATTTCACTATGATTCAACTAATAGATCTTTAGATATTGCAAAAATCCTGAACAACCCTAAACAACCAATTTCTGGTACCTCTTTGTATTAAAGATCACGTTGTCGTGGTGAGAGTCTTAGCCCTAAGAAACACTGGGTCTTTTTTGCCTCTAGTTTCTCAAGTGCAAGATGAGATTCATAAAGTTCATAAAATTGAAGAATTTATATAAAAACATACTTTATTAACCCTAACATATTCTGCCTTTAGAAACCTGCCTTCAAATTTGCTCATAAATCCTAGGATATCACAAAAATTGAAGCAAAATTTGGACACAAGGTACTTAAGAGAGTAAAGAAGCAAACCCCATAAACCTTTTGATTATAGCTCATGTGGTTAGAGAGAACCATGTTGTCAAAGTAATCACTCTATGCTGCCTTTGATTCTGGACCCCTTTTGCTTCACACCTTCATTGCTCTTCATTAAAGAAGACCTAAGTGCTAAAATTTGGTAGGCTTATAGCTTATCTCATGTTGTAAACCCCCTCCAAATATTGCTCCAAGAGCCTTCTCTAAACTTGAGTTATAGGTTCCATCCTTCTTCTTTAATTTTGCCTTCTAACAACTCTAGATCTGACCACAATTTTCCTCATAACTCCTCTAATATAACTCCAATAGCAATCAGTTTCTTACACAACTTAATAGACTCATATATCTACAAATCCCAACAAATTTTACTCAAAATACTACTCTGATCACAAAGTTATGCTCCCTCAAACTTCACTGATTTGGAGATAGACCCCTGTCACTTTGAAAGAGCAAAACATATTATTTATAAGACTAATGAGTATCAAACTTACACTCATCTCTTCCTTAACTTACATAGATCATGTCTATCAAATTTCACACTCAAATTCGTCTCCTAAATCTCTTTATACCCAAAAAAACCCACACACATGCACTGCCTATACAAACCTCCAACCCTACCTTCACTCTATTTTTTTTTTTCATTCAAACTGGTTACAATTTCACTCATAACTCTTTGCTCAGAGGTCATATTGACTTGAGATTTTGATACAAAGTAGTTAACTCTATAAGGAACAAAAATCCAACAAATTTCGCCACTAAAGTCTAAGTGGTTTCCAAGAACCAAGGCCCGAAATTTAGTAACCCTCACTGCCCTTGTCTTAAATACTTGCAACTTTCACGACTCATATCTCCCTTGATACTTAATCAAAAGACATGAGAATTGTTTCTATGAGTTTGTTATCTTGTCTACTACAAATCCACAAAAACTTGCTTCTAAAATCCTCTCCAAGCTTCCTCTATACACAAAAATGTATACTGCCTATCAAAAAAATCCTATGCCTTCCAAAAAAACTCTCCTCCTTCTTCTTCACGACCCTTCCTTGTCATCTCCCTCCTGGTCTTCTTTATCCTCTTGGTCAAAAAAGACCTCTTAGCCCATGTCTTTTCCACTTCCTCAACCTTTTTTTTTTTACTAACTTGAAGAAATTTCACTTTTCAAGGTAAATTTCCATTGTATCTTCTTACTACTAATTTTCTATCAACCTTTCTGCTAATCTTAATCTTTTTATTTTAATACATTTTTTTATGTTTTTCACACTATGTTTTGATTTACAACACAACAACGTAAATCTAAATTGCTCTATTAGATTGTTATAAATATTTATTCAATCTTAGCACACTCAATCACCCACACACTATCAAATTCGCAATTATAGATGTCACTTCAATTGCACACAATAGCTAAAAGTACTAATCGTAACTTTATTATATAAAAACTTAACTTCTAATACAAATCTTGACTTTAGATAGCAATTGCTAAGTCCTCCCAAACCCTATAGAAATAAGCCTAATGTCTTTGGAATGATCTTAAAGCTAATCCTCCAATCTTAATTGCCAATATCCAAATGATCTGATCTCCTGCCCTTGGTGGTCGTTTTCATGGCTAGAGGTCTTATTTCAATCCTATCTCATACACGGTGGATCCCCGGATATCAATCTAACTTATTCTAAGGATTTTCAAGCTTAATCCTATCTTCAACTTAATCCTAGTATCAACCATATTTACTATTTATCTTTTCTATCCTATTTTTATTAACTTTTGGCTTTTTAAAAGTAATAATAGAGTTTGTAAAATCTAGAAAGAAAATTTAATAACTAATTTTTATCTATTAGCTATTAAAACAAAAAAATAATCTAAGAGGCTTTTATAAATCTTTTTTTAAGTATCTTAAGTTTCTATTAAATCAAAATAATTAAGCTATTAAACCAAAATAATTAAGTATTAAGTAGAAATCATTTTTATTCATGTTTTTCACTATATAAACCTATTATCACATGACAGCGGCTTCTATCAAACTAAGAAGCTTCTTGAGCAACTTCTACCAGTTAGGAAGCTTTTCAAGCTCCTTCTATTAACTATGAAGCTTCTTGAGCTACTTTCATCAAGTAAGAAGCTTTCCAATTAACTTTCATTAACTAAAAAAGCTCTAGAATATTTTAAAAGATTTTCTAAATCTCCAAAGTGTAGGTCTTTAATATCACCTCTTTCTCTAGCAACAAGTTGCAAGAAAAGCTCATATCTTTGAAAATCTTTTTGCATACACAAAAAATCAAGGATATGCTACACTAATAAAATTATATATTTTATTTTCTGTTCTTGGGTAATAGATTCTATTGGTCCTTAAAAAAATCACCTATGGCCTTAAACTAGTACCTTCATTGTTAAAACATTCCATTCAAAGATCTGATCTTCATTATAGTCTTCAAAACATCTTCCAAACAAGATCTTAAATTTAAAAAGTTTCATCTTTTTAAGCTTAAGCAATATCATTAGAACTTGAATATTGGAATCAAAGCTAATATGGTTGGATCTTATTCCTAATGGCTCTAATTGAGGTCATACTTGGTGCTGAAATATATCATTCTCATTTTGTTGAATTGAAGGTTGTGAAAACTACACTAGTTTATTAGTTTGATATATTCTATAGATTAAGCCTTGGATTGTATCTATAGTTGGAATAAAATGGTGTTTATTAAATTGAGGCATAAATAATATTATTATATATAAACTGTACTAATAGTAGATATGAAATTCAATTGTCTTATTGATAGTTGATGTTGCATTGTAAATATTCCTTCAAAATTTGATCAATTTCTTTTGTTTGATTGTCAATTTGATGATGGAAAGCCAAAAAAAGTTTTATGTCTACCTTCAATATTTTAAAAAGACATCTTCAAAACTTAGATATAAATTAGAGTCCTCAATTGAATACAATATCATTTGATAGGCCATGATATCAATATATATTGTTAATACAGAACCTTGCCATTTCTTTACTAGATGTAATTTTCTTGCAAAAAATGAAATGAGCCATCTTTGTAAATCAATCAATTATTATAAAGATGCTGTCTAATGAATTTAATGGCAATAGATCCATAATAAAATCTATCAAGATAAAAGACCATGACCGTCTTAGAATAAGTAAAGATTGTAAGAGTTTTTAGGAGTGGTGTTGAAGATTTTTAGACCTTGAACAAATGTTGCAAGAGAGTACAAAGTCCTTCACCGCCTTTCACATTTGAAGCCACCAAAAATCTCAAGAAATAAGTTCCAATGTCTTGTTAAATCCAAAGTGATCCGCAATTGAAAAATCATAGTAAGATTGAAGAATGTGCAGTCATGTTGGTCTTTTTGGAATATACAAACATTTTTCAAAGTATAAAAGGTCTTCTTTAAGTTTGAACTTATCAATATTTTCTTTTAGGTGATGCTTGACATCAAAGGCCAAAGCATCATTAGTGGTTGCAACACACACATCATTGAAGAAATTAGAATCAATAAATACCAATGTAATAATGGTGCAAAGGCAAAATTACTATGGCTTCACCAAAGTTACATATTGTTGATCAAATGCTACTTCTCCTATCTTTGATATAAAATATGATCTCCTTAATAAAGTATTAGATAATCCTTATTATTTTCTAGATTAATAAGTGATAACAATATTAAATCAAGATAACAACATATTCTATCAAGTTTGGCAGTGATTAAGAATCCGAGTTGATATAAAATATTCTAAGTTCTTGTAATCTGCATATATAGTCACAAGATACATTGCTCTTTTGAGAAAATTATGCCATTCTTAAAAAGAATTCACAGTAGTAAGAAGCTCCTTATTATGGATTTTATAATTAATTTTGGTAGTAGAGAATTTTTAAAAATAAAATACAATAGGATTGAGTTTATCATCTATACCTATTTGTGAAAGTATGGCCCTTAGTGTAATTTCCATGTAGAATACTTTTGTAAAGTTTGGATACACCAAAATTAGGGCTGTGGTAAATGCCGTCTTGAGGTCTTGAAATACCTTCTTTGCTTAATGCCTCCATTCTAACTTGTCCTTATATGTCAATTGAATAAGAAGGGTAGCAACTTGAGAGTAATTTTTGATGAAGATCTGATATAAGTTAGCAAATTCAAAAAAATATTGTACATCTTTCACAGTCTTTAGAATAGTCCATTGCATAACTGCCTCTATCTTCATCATAAAATCCATCATAAAATCCTCAATAGAAATGATGTATCCCAAAAATTCTATCTTAAGTTGATAAAATATACATTTTTTGGATTTAGCATACAAACCTACATCTTATAGCTTTTATAACACCAACTTAACATATCCTTCATATTCTTCAAGATTTTTTGAATAGATAAAGATGTCATCAAGATAGATCACCACAAACTTATCTAGGTGCTCTTAAAAGATATTATTCATTAAATGCTGAAAGATAGTGGATGTATTTGTTAGTCTAAAGGATATGACATTATATTTGAAATATCCATACCTTGTCTAAAATGTAGTCTTCCATTCATCTCCCTCTTTAATCTATATTGGATTGTATATTCTACAAAGATCTATATTAATATAGATCTTGAGTTAGCTGAGTTGTTCCAAAAATCCTAAAATTAATGATAGTAGATAATAATTCTTCATCATTATCTTATTCAATCCCTAATAATTAACACTTATATATAAGGAACCATCTTTCTTCTTTACAAAAAATATAGATGTACTTGTTGGAAACTTTGAATGTTTGATGAAGTTCTTTGCAAGATTTTCATCAATATAATTCTTTAACATCAAAAGCTCATTTTGAAAAAAATTATAGAGTGGGCCAAAAGATGGTTGTATTCTTTCTTGAAGATCTATAATACAATTGTATGGTCAATGCTCCGACAATATATCAGCAAATTCTTTCAAGAAATTCCTATAAGAAATTCTTAAAAAATGATCATTTGAAGCTTTTGAGGGCCAAAACACAAAAGAATTATAAAACAATGAGCAAATTGAGTAGAAAGAGAAGAACTTGAATAGTTTTGTAATATTAAATTGTCCAGCCATATGGTCTCTACTATGGCTAAACATCTTTGTTTTTTGAACAATAGCACTTTTGATTTTAGTAATATTTATTTTTTTGGACAATTATCAACCTTATAGCCTTCTTTGCCACAATATAGGTATAGACCTTCTTTTATTCATTGCTTCTTTTTTTGTAGACTAAAAGGTTTAAAATATACTATATCAAATTATATATCTTCTATTTTTAAATACAAATTTAGAATACTTATAGATGTAGTAGAAGTGTATTGGATTGTATGTTGTCTTGCTGTAGCCAATGAACATTGGTCTTGATGATATTGGAATAATCAATTATCACTTTTTATGGTTTGGCTAATGGCTTTATTGAGCGATTATAGATCCAAAAGTGATAGTAACAAATTCTACACATCATCTTTTAGTCTCCAATAGAATTGACTTATTAAGGCTTTTTTGTTCCAATTGATGCATACTAGTTGCTTAAAATTGGATGAATAAATTGATGCAAAGTATGTCTTTTGATACAATGCTTGGATCTTATGTGTTGCCCAATAAGCCTTGTCATATTTTCCAAATATTTCTACAATTGCTTCTATGAAAAATTCAAAGTTCAAAATTGGTAATCTCTTTTCAAAGAAGGGAGCAAACCATGATAATACTTGCCTTATGAGCAAGGTGCCAACCAATCCAACCCATAATTCTTCTGCCAAATAAGTATCAGGTTATAAAACTGTTATCAATGAAATTTGATTGATAAATCCTTAAAACTTTGAATGCGTATCATCATACTTTTTTAAAAGACTAATTCAAGGCTTCTTATGTTATTGAATAAGTAGATTTCTTTAATATATCATAGATAATACTCCATCCTTGAGTGCAAAAGTTGGAAATAAATGTAGTCTAAATTGTGATACTCCAGACGTTGCATTGTTATGAAGTTTTGCAACAACACCTTTAATCTTTGCAATCTTAGTAGATAATGTAATAAAAATACTCATAATAGCATCTAATTTGGATTCAAAAGATTTGATCATATTAATATTTTGACCTCTAGCTATTCTAAGAGAGGAAGAAATGAATCTATAATAAGATAATATTAGTTTAGAAGAGGATAATCTATAATATTTAAAATACTTTAAGACCTTCAAGGAGAGAGATGATCCTTTCTCACAAGAGAGATGAAGTTCTAATATTGTAATGAAGAAAATATCAATTTAGAGTAGGATAATCTTCAACCTCTAAAACATTGATATATCTTTGAATAGAAGGATAATTTGCTCTCTAACAAAAAAGATCCAATTGTGATATTGAAGATGAGATCAATCTCAACAAATTGTCAAAAACACAAGAATATAAAATAAGAGACTTGAATTAGAATAAGGTTTCAAGAAGAAATCAATAAAAATTTGAATTAACTAGATGAGTATACCAACAATATTAAGAAAAGTAAATTAGAAATTTCAAGAGGCGCATTGTTAAGACTAAAGAACTCTTCAGCCTTGACTCCTATATATATTCTTGTTTAGGATGCTTCTTGAGTAGCTTTCATCAAATTAAGAAGCTTCTTGAGCAACCTCTACCAACTAGAAAGCTTGTCAAGCTCCTTCCACTAACTATAAAGCTTCTTGAGCTACTTTCATTAACTAGGAAGCTTCTCAAGCTCCTTCCACTAACTATGAAGCTTCTTCAGCTACTTTCATTAACTAGGAAGCTTCTCAACCAACTTTTACTAACTTAAGAAGCTCCAAAATATTCTAGAAGATTTTGTTAACCTCCAAAGTATATGTCCCTAACAGCTTTTTAATTTGATGGAAGCTATTCAAGAAGATTTTTAAACATGAGTATATATTAGAATTGAGATTGAATAATTCTTTAGTCTTAACAATGTTGTCGTGTAGTAACACGGCTATTAGGTGAAAGAGAAAGAGAATAGCTATAATATATAGGAGCTCAAATAGAAATATTTGAGTATACTTATCTTTAAATTATAGATAAAAGAGAAGAAAATAGAAAAAAGATAAAAGGCTAATGTTGCCTTTTTATAGGAGAAGTTTCTACTTACTTTGTATGGCCATCAATAAGGCAAAATAAAATAGATTAGAAAAATAAATAATATAGGAATCATTACAAAGGAATTAAAAATAGATATAAAAAAATTTATCTCAAAAATCTAAAAATAGATATCTAAAGAGAATCAGTTATGAACCGAGGTAGGAATGAGACCCTGAGGTACAAAATCACATGCCTACGGTGGTTCAAGAGTTCTTTGGCAGATCGATGTCGTGATGTAATATGGCTATTAGATGAAAGAGTATAAAAATAATATATTATAGAAGATCTTAGTTCAAAATATTGAACCAAATTATCTTAAAAAAATAGATAATAATAAAAAGGGAATAAAATTAATAGATGTTAATGCTGCCTTTTTTACAAATGAGCTTCTATTTATTTTGTAGGGCCATAAGTAAGGCAAAACAAAGTAGATTGGGAAATAAAATAATATAAGCATATATAGGAGGGAATTAAGAATAAGTTTCAGAAAAATTTATCACAAAAATCTCAAAATAGATACCCGAAAAGGACTAGTTATGAGCCAGGTTTGAAATCAGGCCTTGAGACACAAAATCACATGCCTATGGCGGATCCATGGGCTTTTTGTAGATTAAAAGGTAGGATTAGAGAGCACTTTAGAGAATCTATCTTTGAGCATTAGTTAGGAGTGATTTAAGTCAGTAATGACTTTGTAATGGCTTTGCAAAGTCAAGGTTGATTTTAGTGACTTTGATTTTGTAAAATATATTGAAGTTTATATTTTTGAGCATTTCGTGAGATTGGTTATAGATCTATGGATAATATTTAGTAGATTGGTGCATACAGTAGTGCTTGTAGGATTTTATAAACTTAAAATTGATCTAATGGTTCAATCAAAGATGATTAAAGATTATGTGGATTGACACCTCAAAAATTGGGAATTGAAGGTTAGTTAGGTTTTCCAAGATTTCTAGCAATCTACTAGTTGAATTGGAGTGAAATTGTGTGTGTGTTTAGGAGACTTAATTTTCTACATATATGTGAAATTAAAAAGCAACAAAATAGTGTAAGAAGGAGATATTGGCACTGGACAATCAACATTAAGGTAAGAGAAGGAGGCTAGCCGATATTTGATTGAAATTTTGGATTGAATTTCTTGCTGGTAAGTTCGATTCTCTTCAAATTTTATGTACTTGCTGCTAACTTAGTTTTTAAGGAGTATGTAAATTTTTAAGCAAGATCAATGATTTAATCAATAGATATTGAGGTTCTAAAATTACCTCAGGAATTGCTTAGGGCTTAATTAGGATTTGGTTAGGGTTTAGGATTGGATTTAGGATTTAGTGTTTGTTTAAAATTTGTTAAAGTTTAATCAGGGTTGATTAGGATTTAATTAAGATTTATTTTAGAATTTGTTAAAGTTTGATCAGGGTTGACTAGGATTTTAGAATTTGCTAAGATTTGACCAGGGTTGACTAGGATTTTAGAATTTGCTAAGATTTGACCAGGATTGATTAGGATTTAAGTAAGATTTGTTTTAGAATTTGTTAAGGTTTAACCAAGGTTGATTAGGATTTTAGAATTTATTAGGATTTGACCAAAGTTGATTAGGATTTAGTTAGGGCTTATTTTAGGATTTGTTAGGATTTGACCAAAATTGATTAGGATTTAGTTAGGGCTTATTTTAGGATTTGTTAGGATTTGATCATGATTGACTAGAATTTAGTTATGATTTGTTTTAGGATTTGTTAGGATTTGATCAGAGTTAACTAGGATTTAATTAAGATTTGTTTTAGGATTTGTTAAGATTTGATCAAAATTAATTAGGATTTAGTTAGGATTTGTTTTAGGATTGTTAGGATTTATTTTAGGATTTATTTGGATTTGACCAGGATTGATTAAGATTTAGTTAAGATATAATTAAGGACTATTTAGAGATTGATTAGAGAGATTAAGACTAGTTATTGTTGCGTATTTCTTTTTTATCTTCCACAGCTAGGTGTCTAGAGCATTCTCAAGCAAGACTTCACGACATACAACATCAGAAGGTGGAAATAGAAAGCAAATAAGAGGTTCTTTCTTTAAGCATTAATTTAGAATGATTTGAGTTTGTAACAACTTTGTAAGGGCTTTGCAAAATTAGAGCTCATTTTAGTAACTGTGATTTTTATGAAGTATATTAGAATTTATATTTTTGAGCATTTTATAAAATTGATTATAGATCTACAAGTGATATTTTGTATATTGGTGCATATGGTTGTGTTAGTAGGATATTATAAATTTGGAATTGATCTAATAGTTTGATCAAAGATTATTGAAGTTTATGTGGATTGAGATCTTGGAAATTGGGAATTGAGGGTCAGTTATGTTTTTTGAGATTTTTAGCAATTTATTAGTTGGATTGGAATGAAATTTGTATATATGTGTAGAAGACTTAATTTTCTACATGCATGTGAAATTTGGAAGCAACTAAACAGTGTAAAAAGGAGATATTGGCACTAGACAATTGGCATTAAGGTTGGAGAAGAAGGCCGGCTGATACTTGATTGAATTTTTAGGTTGAATTTGTTACTAGTAAGTTTAATCCTCTTCAAATTTCATGTGCTTGCTACCAACTTAGTTTTTAAGAGGTGTGTAAATTTTTAAGCAAGATCAATAGTTTAGTCAATAGATATTGAGATTCTAAAGTGCCTTAAGATTGAAATAAGTTAATTTAGGATTTATTTTAGGATTTGTTAGGATTTGACCAAGGTTGACTAGGATTTAATTAGAATTTGATTAATGTTGACTATGGTCTGGTTAGAATTTAGATTAGGATTTGTTTTAAGGATTGTTAGGATTTGACCAAGGTTAACTAGGATTGACTAAGATTTAGTTAGGATTTGTTTTAGAATTTGTTAGGATTTGATCAAGGTTGATTAAGATTTAGTTAGGATTTATTTTAAGATTTATTAGGATTTGACCAAGATTGAGTAGGATTTAGTTAGGATTTGTTTTAGAATTTGTTAGGATTTGATCAAGGTTGATTAAGATTTAATTAGGATTTATTTTAAGATTTATTAGGATTTGACCAAGATTGAGTAGAATTTAATTAGGATTTGTTTTAAAATTTGTTAGAATTTGACTAAAAATGATTAGGATTTAATTAGAATTTGTTTTAGAATTTATTAGTATTTGATTGAGATTGACTAGGATTTAGGTTAGGATTTGTTTTAGGGATTCTTGAGATTTGACCACGATTGATTAGGATTTAGTTAGGATTTGTTTTAGGATTTGTTAGAATTTGATCAAGATTGATTAGGATTTAATTAGGATTTGTTTTAAGATTTTTTAGAGTTTGATCAAAGTTGACTAAGATTTAGTTAGGATTTAATTTAGGATTTATTTGAATTTGACCAAGGTTGACAAGAGTTTAATTAAGGTTTGATTAAAGATTGTTTAGAGATTGATTAAAGAGATTAGGACTAGATATTATTATTTCCTTTTATCTTCTACAGCTAGGTGTCTGGAGCATTCTTAAGCAAGATTTCATGACATACAACATATTTGGTGAATCCAATGTGAAAAGCTTGAGGTAGAAGGTAATTAGATATTTTTTAATTTATTTGAAGTATTGAGAAGGAAGGCATGAGAATAGAAGGAAGAGCTATGGGTGGTATTTCAAGTGGAGTTACAAGCAGAAGTACTAGTAGAGGACAAGGTATGTATTTTGATTCTAACTCTATAAGCATATTTGAAGTATTTGTTTTATTGATGCAACAACAATAAATTAAAGATCGCAAAGAAGGTATGGCAAGCAAAGCATTACAAGAAATTGTGGAAAAATTTGATCAATTTGGAAGGAAAGATATTACAAGATATTTAAGATATTATGTGAGAGAAATGGAATTGAAGCATGTTTTTGAGAAGGAGATGGTTTAGTTATTTGAATTGGCTATTGCACCAGAGATAAGGAATTATGTGAAGTCCATTATAGGTCATGCAAGAGGTTCATGGAAGAAATTTTTTTCAAACAATGAAAGATGAGTATTTTCTAAAAGACAAAGATTGCATTACAAAGAAGTCATTTTTTGAATGGATTGAAAGGCCTAAGAAGGATATTCAAGCAACAAAATTATTAAAAAAATTTGAAAGATAATATTCTCATTTATCAAAAAAAGAGAGACAATTGTTGGATCTAAATAAAGTAGAATTTTTTTTTCAAGTAGCTAATGGAGAGTTGCAAGAAAAATTAAAAATATTATTTGAAGAGAAAGAAGAGGAAGAAGGATTGACATCAAATTAGAAAGAAGTAGAAGAGACAATAGGATTGCTTGTAAAAAGAGAAAGGAGAAAGAATAGGGTGGATAGTCAAAAACCATTGTAAGCATCTAAGATAAAATTATCTACCAACCATCCTACATCTATGATTCAACCTTCAATATCCACATCAAAGAAAGAAGAAATGAGTATGGATGAGATTATATGTAGAATGAGAGATTTGCAAATAAAATTTGTAAAACTTGAAGAAAAAGATCAATCATTAAAGACCTTCAAAAAGGACCACAAGAGGAGATAAAGCAAGGCAACAAAAAATTCTTATGCATAAAGAGGAAATAGAGAATGTTTCTATAAAGGAAAAAGAAATTCTAAAAGAAAAAGGGAAGACTCTTGCCTATAAATTATAATCAGATATTGAGGCTGCTACAGATTTAAAGAAGATATTAGAAGAACGGATTTTAGGGGAGAAGGTCAAATTTACAATTGGTGAAATTTTGGAAATTGTAAAGCGTGAATTTCATGAAATTATTATTGATATAATAAAGAAAAAAGGGCAATCTATAGGAGATATTTTGATACCAAATAAACAAGAAACAAAGGCAATGAAAAACAATGTAAATGAAGAAGATGAAATATAAGTTTTAGGAGATGTTTCACAAGTTGGACTTACAAAAGAAGGAAATAGAATTCAATCATTTAGTTATCATTCCCAAAATCATTGGACAAGTGCTACTATAGAAACTTTAGTAAAATTAAGAGATTTAGAAGAACCAATTGTAACATTAATTGATTATGGTTCTGAGATCAATTTGATATCAAAAGAACTATATAAAAAGGAAAAATGGCCTATTGATACTAAACATGGGTAGATGATAAGATCAGCAAACAATTCAAAGGGAGATTTATATAGAGCTTGTCCAAATATCAAGATGATAATAGAAGATGTTATACATGAACAACATTTCTTTCTTCAAGAGATGTCTACATAGTCTATTATATTGGGACAACCATATATTACCACCACATGAATGGAGACAAAGGTAATAGATGATGGTTCAGTCTATACAAAGATAAGAAGCTAAGATAAAATGAGAACAGTTCAATTTTTGACTGTTTGTGCCAATCATGAAAGAAATTGTGAGAAATTGAGAAAGAAGCCATTATCAAATAGAAATTTTGAAGACCTTGAGGGTTTTTATTATGTACCATTATAAAGGTGGATTAAAAAATAAAATAAAATAAAATAAAAATAATTCCGTTTAGTTTAAAAGAGAAGGTATTATCTATTGGACTTATTGAATTAAAATAAGATTATATATTAAAACTATTGATAAGATGAAAAGGATATATAAATATTATATTAAAAATATGGAACAAATCTTGAAAGAAAATGGAGAGTTGATGGAAGACAAGTTTATTTCAAGAGCATTTGAAGAAATTGGATTTGCAAATATTATGGGAGAATTAAATTATATATTGTAATATGAATTATAAGAAAATAGAGTTATTAATATATGTTTAAAAAAATAATAATATGATAAAATTCAAAAATTTATAGAAATCTTAAATCACGAAGAGGTACATGTTGAGACCAAGTATAAATCAATGGAAAAAAAGATTAAACTAGTAGCTTTGCCATTACCATTGGATTTTGAAGAAAAGGTGAAGGAAGCTTGATAGAACAAAATTAAAGACACCTATAACAGACAAGTAAGTCAAGTTATTCAGACAAAAAAGAGGATATATATATTTTAATAAAGAACAAAATCTAGTGAGGATTATTGAAACAAAAGAAGAGAAATGAATTGAGGATCAAGAATTAGACCAAGGTAGTGAATGTCACATATTGATATATTGAAGAAATTTTGGCGCATGCTAGATGATGTACAAGTTCAAGGGAGGTGGATGTTGTATAGTAACACAGCCATTAGATGAAAGAGAGAGGAAATAATTATAATATATAGGAGCTCAAATAGAAATATTTGAGCAAATTTATCTTAAAATTATAGATAATAGAGAAGAAAATAAAAAAAAAAAGTTAAAAGGCTAATGCTACTTTTTTATAAGAGAGGTTTTTATTTACTTTGCATAGACATAAATAAGACAAAACAAAGTAGATTAGAAAAATAAATAATATAGGAATCATTATGAAGGAATTAAGAATAGATTTAAAAAAAAATTATCTCAAAAATCTCAAAATAGATATCCAAAGAGGACCAATTATGAGTTGGGGTTGAAATCAGATCCTGAGGTATAAAATCGCATGCTTATGGCAGTTCAAGAGTTCTTTGGTAGATTGAAGGTAGAAATAAAGAGCAGACAAGAGGTTCTTATTTTAAGCATTGATTTAGAATGATTTGAATTTATAACAACTTTGTAAGGACTTTGCAAAGTTTGGGCTGATTTCAATGACTCTAATTTTTGTGAAATATATTGGAATTTATATTTTTGAGCATTTTGTGAATTTGGTTATAGATTTGTAAGTGATATTTTGTATATTGGTGCATAAGGTTGTGCTTGTAGGATGCTATAAATATGGGATTGATCTAATAGTTTGATCAAAGATTATTAAAGCTTATGTGGATTGGGATCTTGAAAATTGGGAATTGAGGGTCATTTAGGTTTTTTGAGATTTCTAAAAATCTACTAATTGGATTGGAATGAATTTTATGTATATATATACAAGATTTAATTTTCTACAAGCATGTGAAATTTAGAAGCAAGTAAATGGTATAAAAAAGAGATATTGGTACTAGACAATTGGCATTAAGGTTGGAGAAGGAAGCCGGCCGATACTTGATTGAATTTTTGGGTTGAATTTCTTGCTGGTAAATTTGATCCTCTTCAAATTTCATATGCTTGCTGCCAACTTAGTTTTTAAGAGGTGTGTAAATTTTTAAGCAAGATCAATAGTTTAGTCAATAGATATTGAGATTCTAAATTGCCCTAAGATTGAAATAAGTTAATTTAGGATTTATTTTAGGATTTGTTTTAGGATTTGTTTTAGGATTTGTTAGAATTTGATCAGGATTTAGTTAAGATTTAATTTAGAATTTGGCTAAAATATGGTTAGAATTTAGATTAGGATTAATTTTAGAGGTTGTTAGAATTTTATCAGGATTGATTAGGATTTGTTTTAGGATTTGTTAGGATTTGAGCAAGGTTGATTAAGATTTAGTTAGGATTTATTTTAGGATTTGATTAGGATTGATTAGAATTTAGTTAAGATTTGTTTTATGATTTGTTAGGATTTGATCAAAGATGATTAGGATTTAGTTAGGATTTACTTTAAGATTTATTAAGATTTAATCAGGATTGATTAGGATTTAAATTAGGATTTATTTTAGGGGTTGTTAGGATTTGATCAAGATTAATTAGGATTTAATTGAGATTTGTTTTAGGATTTTTTAAATTTGATCAAGATAGACTAGAATTTAAATTAGGATTTATTTTAGAGGTAGTTAAAATTTGACCATGATTGATTAGGATTTAGTTAGGATTTATTTTAGGATTTAATTAGGATTTTTTTAGGATTTATTTTAAGATTTGTTAGGATTTGACCAAAGTCGACTAAGATTTAGTTAAGATTTGTTAGGATTTGATCAAGATTGATTAGGATTTAATTAGGATTTGTGTTAGGATTTCTTTGGATTTGACCAAGATTGACTAGAATTTAGTTAAGATTTGATTAAGGATTGTTTAGAGATTGATTAAAGAGGTTAGAATTAGTTATTATTATTTTCTTTTATCTTCTACAGCCAAGTGCCCGGAGTATTCTTGAACATGATTTCACGACATACAACAATGCATCTTTTAGAATTCTAACTCATCTTTTTAGGTATTATTCATGTACTCATTTAGATAATTCAAGTCCTTGTTAGTTTCTTTTTGAAACCTCTTTTTAATTCAAATTTCTTATATTATATTCTTATGTCTTTGATAGATTGTTGAGATTACCTTCATCTTAAATATCAAAGTTGAATTCTTTTTTATTAGAAAATGAATTATCTCTCTTTTTGAAGTAATATTAGTACTTTAAAAGTTATAAATTATTCTCTTCTAAATTGATATTCTCTTCTTATAGATTCATTATTTTTTCGCTTAGAATAATTAGAAATTTAGACATTAGTATGATTAAATCTTCTAACTCTAAATTTGATGCCATTAAAAGTACTTTTATTATTTTATCTACTAGAATTGTAGAGATTGAAGGAATTATTATAAAACTTTATAATGATGCAATATCTAGAGTACAACTTAGACTGCATCTATATCCAATTTTTACATTTCAAGATACACTACTACCTATATTGTACCAAAGAAATCTACTTATTTAGTAATGTAAAGAGCCTTGAGTTAATCCTTTAAAGAAATATGATGATACGCGTTTAAAGTTTTGAAGGTTCGCCAACCAAATTTAATTGATAATAATTATATAACCTGATATTTATTTGACAAAAGAATCACAAATTGGATTTATTGGTATCTTGCTTACAAAATAAGTATTATCATGGTTTGCTCCCTTATTTGAAAAAAGTCACCAATTTTAAGCAATTTTGAAGCTTTCATGGAAGCATTTGCGAAAGTATTTGAAAAACATGATAAGGCTTGTTGAGCAATAGCTAAGATCTAAGCATTATGATAATAAGCACTATCATATTGTAATTCCTTATAATATATAAAAATTAGTTAAAACATATAATATGTTCATAAATTTTGATATATATTAGAATAATTAGTAAATTAAATTAAAGAGAGTTGGTGTAAGAAACTTTATTTTGGTTTTTTTTTACTTAGCTTGGTTATGGCTTTTAAATTATATAGGATCTAAATATTTAGTATAAAGCCTTAAGAAAAGATTTGAGACCAAAGATGAAGAATTAAACTACTAAGATGCTTATTTTGAAGGATGAAGGCAAAGTATGAAAGAATGAAGGTAAGGAGTGAAGCTCTTCATTCTTTTTGGTCAATGGTCATGCCCAATAGGCTTTGAGGAGGCTATTTGTAACAAGAACAAGGATTTCAGTAATTTTAGAGAAAACATTTGAAAATCAAAGACTAGGATTAAAAAGCTTATTTTATATATTATAATTTTGGTATAAGAATAAAGAAATTTAGAATTTTATAAGAAAGGAGTAGGCGCTTGAAGTTAAGGTGTATAAATTATATCTATTGTCACTCTTTTGAATATACAAGGAGTTGTATGAGAGCTTTTAGAGATCAAATAGTGTGGCTAGAGAGATGATTTTATGATCTATATCTAATGTGGAAGAATTATTATATTTAGAGTTTAAAAAAAAAAATATTGAGAATCAAAGATAATAGATCGAATTCCAAGGTAGTAAGTAGGTTGTTTTATTTATAGTGATGGTTTTTGCCATATCTTGAGCTTTCAAATGAATTTTTGTCTAAATTTTTTTAAAAAGATTTACTATTATGTTAAAAAGATATATATCAAAGTTTCATAGCAATTGGATTTTTAGTTTGTGAGATATAAAGAATTTAGCATATAGATAATTAATAATAAGGGTTTGAAGTTACTATTAGGTTTTTGGCAATATCTAAAGATTGGTAATGAATCAATAGTTATAATTTATTATAGTAGTTGTTAAGAATATATTAGTACTTTATATAAATTTTGAGTAGATTTGGATTGGTACATTAAATATTATAGATTATTGAAGTTTGAAAAAAATTCCTTCCCTAGAAGTGAATGAAGATTTTAGAGTATTTGGTTATATTTTGAGTAATTTGATGAAATAAGACTTATGTATTAGATGTAATAGTCCTATGAAGGAGACTTTTATATAACTTTGGAGGTTTTGTTATACTTGGATCTTTGTTGAGTAATTAATGGCAACTAGAAGCTCTATGCTTTCTTGAAGTAAATTTTTTCTACCACAATAGTATACTTTATATCAATCTATGTATCAAATTATAGATAACTAATATGCAACAATAATTAGAATAAAGAAGCTTTGATAAATCAATTCTATTAGAGATTAAAATATAATATAAAAGATTTATTATTACTACTTTTAGATCCATAATCACTTAATAAAACCATTAGTCAAGCTGTGAAATGTAATAATCAATTATTTCAATGTCGTCAAGATGAATATTCATGGATTTTAGTAAGATAATATGCAATCTAATACACTCCTATTACATCAACAAGAAGTTTGAATTTATATTCAGAAGTAGAAGAAATGCAGCTTAATACAATATATTTTAAACTTATTAATCTATAAGAAAAGAAGCATTGGATGAAAGAAAGTCTATATTTATATTATAGCAAGGAAGGCCAAAAGGCTTGTAATTTTTTAAAGAAATAAAATCAACGCATCACCAAAACTAGGAGTGCAATCATTCAAAAAAAATTAGATGTTTAGCTATAGTAAGGACCATGCAATTGGACAATTTAACATTGCAAAACTATTCAGATTCCTCTCTTTCTACTCAGCTTGCTCATTGCTTTACAATTCTTTTGTATGTTGGCCCTCAGAAGCTTTAGACAATCACCTTGTTGGATTCGAAGGTATCCGCTTATTTCTTAGATGAGGCATTTGCTAAGCTTTATAAAATTCTTCTAATACAAAAATCTAAATCTATTCTTGTAAAAGTAATAGATAGATGACCTTTATCTTTTAATAGTATCATCTATAAATCAACGTCTATAGAAGTATCATTTGAAGACTATAGCAATCAAATTATATTCAATGTTATTAAAATTCCTTCAAATCCTATTATTCTCAAAGTTTCTTGAATAGAAAAGTATAATTCATTTATAGATTGGAGGTCATGAAGAATGACATTTCAAATAGAAATTCCTATAAGAAAACTTCATAAAAGATTGCAAGTTGATAAGCCTTTATTTGTTGGAGCAAAGGCCTTTATAAGATTGGCCAAAGAAGGTAGACCATTTGTTATTTATGCAACTCCAATTAAAAAAGATATGACTTTATTAGCAATTATTTAAGAATAATATAGCAAATTTTAAGATATTTTTTAAAAAAAGAATATTAATATATTATCAAAGCACCAACTATATGATTGTATCATAGATTTTTAGGAAAGAATGCAACCATCTTTTGGTCCAATTTATAATCTTTCTCAAAATGAGCTTTCAATATTCAAGGATTATATTGATGAAAACCTTGTAAAGAATTTTTTCAAAAATTCAAAGTTTTTAATAAGTGTATCTATATTCTTTATGAAGAAAAAAGATGGTTCCTTGTGTATATTAAAAACATACACTTTAGAAGTTTATAAAATCTTCTAGAACATTTTAGAGATTTTCTAGTTAATAAAAGTTACTTGAAAAGCTTCCTACTTGCTGAAAACACCTTAAGAAGCTTTATAGCTAGTGGAAAGAGCTTAAGAAACTTTCAAGTTAGTAGAAAGAACTCAAGTAGCTTTGTAGTTAGTAGAAGGAGGTCAAAAAACTTTCAAGCTAATAGAAAGAGCTTGAAGAGCTTTCATATTAGTAAAAGCTGCTCAAGAAGTTTTTTAGTTTGATGGAAGTTGTTTAAGAAGATTCTTATACATGAGTATATATTAAAGTCGAGGTTGAAAAATTCTTCAGTCTTGACAATGCATCTCTTAGAGTTCTAGCTTATTTTTTTTGGTATTATTCATGTGGTAGCACTTTAGAGGTTTTTTTAAAGGTATATTAACGATTTAAAGGTTGCAGATTATCTTCCTCTAAATTGATATTGTTTTCTTATAAATTCATTATTTTTTTTTCTTAGAATAATTAGAGATCAAGACATTAGTATGACCAAACCTTTTTAGTCCAAGTTTAATGCCATCATAAGTACTCTTATTATTTTATCTCCTAGGACTATGGAAATTGAAGGAGTTGTTGCAAAACTTTATAATAATACAATATCTGAAGTATTACAACCTAGATTTCACCTACTTCTAATTTTTATACTTAAAGATGTACTACTACCTATCTTGCATCAAAAAAATCTATATGTTTAGCAATGTTAAGAGCCTTGAGTTAGTCTTTTAAAAAAATATGATGGTACGCATTTGAAGTTTTGAAGGTTTGTTTGTCATAGACATATTTTAAGTCACCACATTCTAAAATCTTCCATAGTCTTTTAGAATCTTTTGTAGTCTTCTAGAATCTTTCATAATTTTTTTAGAACCTTCTAAAACCTTCTTTTATAATTTAAAATATTTTATAATTTTTTAAAATCTTCCTTAGTTTTCTAAAATCTTATTCATATCAATCATCTAGTTCTTTATTCTTCTCCTTCTAGTTCTTTGTTCTTTAAATCATTATAGTTCTATAATCTTTTTTTTGTCGCCTTGCTAACGTTC
Source organism: Physcomitrellopsis africana (assembly GCA_036785485.1). NCBI lineage: Eukaryota > Viridiplantae > Streptophyta > Bryopsida > Funariales > Funariaceae > Physcomitrellopsis > Physcomitrellopsis africana. The sequence continues at coordinate 89,969 of JAWRVF010000495.1, read as the reverse complement.
TATTTTGGATCCTTGATAGTTTGGCAAGATTATCTAATTAATCATATTAGAGCTTTGATCTCTTGATAGAGAATGAATTACCCATCTTCTTGAAGATACTATTGCGTTTTAGAAGAGTGTGGATTACCTCCCTTTAAATTGATATGCTTATTTATTGTAGTTTGATCTTTTTTTTAGAGAGAGTGGATTATCCATTTTTTAGGATATATCATTGTATTTTAGAGATTACAAATTATCCTCTTCTAAGTTAATATTGTTTAGAAACATTCTTTTTTAATATAAAAAATACTACACTGACGACTTATTGATTTTTTCTTTGTCAATATGAAAGTAGATTAAGTCATAGGAGGTGTATCTTCACAAATAGAGAATAGAGTGGCAATTCTTGTAGATCTTTAAATTCTTTTAAATATTGTATAAGAAGAATGACATTCTTTTGCAACCTAAAAAAAAAAAAACTACAAATGAAATAAGTATTTAAAAAAACTAAGCAATAAATTCATAGTTTGCAATGAAAAATTATTCAATTGAGGGAAGCAGGCAATAAACAAGCTATCTATATAATTCCTTTAGAAGCTCTAAAGGTTGTCATAAAAGATTCAAAGGCTAATATACCTAATAAATTTGATGGAATAAGATCCAAATTTTAAAGGTTTGTGCAACAAGTACGGCTTTTCTTACGACTATATCCTTTTCATTATCTAGATGGATTCATTCAAGTCACTTTTGTAAGCACTTTTTTATCAAGTGTTTGATCATAATTTATTCTATTATTAGAAAAAATTCTAATCCTATATAATTTAGAAGCTTTTATGGAAAGATTTATTGCTGTATTTGGAGATAGGGATTGGGAGAGGGTGATAGAAAGAAAGATTTAAAACCTATTACAAGAACAACCTTTAGTTGTGATTTATACTACAAAATTTTAACAACTTATTTGTGATCTTAATTGAAATGATAAGGCTTTTATGACTCAATTTTGTTATAGCCTAAAAGATAATGTGAAGAATTTATCAATCACAATACCAAGAATTGAAAGCTTAGAAGAAGTCATATCTTAAGCTATTACTTGTGACAATTGCCTATTTGAATTACGACAAGAGAAATGATTAATTTTTAGCAATACCTATCAAAGTATATTAGCTATATCTTCAAGAATATTAGAAAAACTATTAATATATCTTGAACCTATACAAATTGACATAATCCAATTCAAGCCATTAATACTAATAGAAAAGACTAGATATTGGCTAGAAAATTTATATTTATGTTGTAGAAGACCTAATCACAAGGTAGCAAACTATCCAAATAAGTCTAGAGAATTCAAGGCATAAAATATAATATGTGAATTGAAGAATTTGAAAAACAAAGACATCTAGTTACAATAAGGACCTCGCGATTGGACACCTTCAAATCTAAAATACTAGAAAAAGGTCTCTTCCTACCTCCAAATCCAATACCATGTTTTACACTTCTTGTACATATAAGAACCTTAAGACAAGAAATTTCTATTAAAGTCCTTTTAAATACTAGAGCCTTAGCATGCTTTATGGATAAAGATTTTATAACTAAGTATAATTTAGTACTTGTAAAGAAGATCCATTTTACACCCGTTAAAGTCATTAATGGATGAAACCTTACATCAAGGGATATTATTGAAGAAACTTAATCATTGGAAGTGGTACTAGGAGATTAAGTATCACGCCTCATCTTCAACATCCTTCAATGTCCAATAAATCCTATTGTCATTGGACTGCCTTGATTTGAATTACATAATCTTGATATTGATTGGAATTTGCAAAAAATTTCTTCAAGATCCAAACATCAAAAGAAAAAATAAGATGCTAATTCATTTCTTGGAGCTAAAGCATTTATGCATGCAACAAAGAAAGGAGTTGCATTTGCATTGTATGCTCTCTCAATAAAAGATTCAATGAAGCAACTGAAGTAAGATATTCCTAATCAATACCATGACTTTAAAGATGTATTTAAAAAAAAAAAATAGACATGTTATCAAAACATCATTCTTATAATTGTGCAATCAAATTATAAGATGGAGTTCAATCTCCATTTGATCCAATTTATAATCTTTTATAAACGGAGTTTACAACCTTGCAAGAATATACTGATGAAAATCTAGCTAAGAATTTTATTAGATATTCAAAATCACCTACAAGAGCTTCTATGTTATTTGTGAAGAAAAATAATTGTTCTTTACATATGTATATTGACTATCAAGGTCTGAATAAGGAAACTATAAAAAATTGCTATCTATTACCATTAATCTTAAGATTATTAGAATAATTAGGATATCCAAAGATATTTATAAAGATTGATTTAAGAGGCGCCTACAACCTAGTTAGGATCAAAGAAGAAGATCAATAGAAACCAATATTTTGTATAGGATATGGATATTTGAATATAATGTTATGCCTTTTGGACTTACAAATGGAACTGCAGTCTTTCAACATATAATAAATGATATCTTGCGGAAATGCTTAGATGACTTTGTACTCATCTACCTAAATAATATCTTGATTTTTTCTAAGAAAGAATAAGAACATGAACATCATATATATATGATATTGGAGAAACTATAAAAAAGTTGATTGTATGCCAAATTGGAGAAGTGCTCTTTCTATCAACCATTAGTGGAGTTTTTGAGATATATTGCTTATAAAAATAGAATTTTTATAGATCTAAAGAAGATATAAAGTATTATAGAGTGGAGACAACTATCATCAATTAGAGATGTACAATATTTTTTGGAATTCAACATAAAATCATGGTATATAGTAATTACAAAAATTTGGAGTATTTTATGAATGCCCAAGTTTTGAATCCTTGTCAAGTATGATGAAATATGTTATTATCTTGATTTGATTTTGTGATTACATATTGTCTAAAAAAACTTCAAGAGAACTCAAATATCATTTTTCAATAGTCATATTTTGTACCAAGAATAGGAGATATTATATTAGATGAACAAAAAATAGTCATATTGAAGCCGTCCAATTTGTAGTTAAAAATATTAATAATATCTATCTATGATACAACTCTCAAGACAAAAATCCAAAGAACAATGAAGACAAATCTATTTGTCGATAGTCTTTAGTGACATTTAAGAAATACACAGGTAGAAGAAAATAATAATTTCAAGTTTGAGGACAAATTGTTATATTTCAAGAATCTCTTATATATTCTTTTAAATCCTAAAAGACTTCAAATTCTTCAAGTACGACATAATCTTCCAGCAACTAGACATTCTGGCTTCAATAAGATCTTAGAATTAATATTAAGAGATCATTGATGGCCTCAAATATAGAACTTGGTAAAAGAATTCATCCAATCATATAAAATTTGTGTTCAAGCAAAGGTCCCAAGATACCAACCATATAGACTTTTTCAACCACTTCTAATTTGTAAGGACCCATGGCAATTGCTATCCATAGATTTCATTACAAATCTTTCAATTTTTAGTAGAAAAGACTCAATTTTTGTGGTGATAGACCATCTTACCAAGATGGCACATTTTATCTTGTGTAATAAGATTATTTTTAAGGAGGAAACAGCCAAGCTTTTTATTGATAATATTTATCAAATATATGGCCATCCAAATGACATTATTTTGGATTGAGGACCAAAATTTGTATCAAATTTTTAGAGAGGACTACTTCAACTTTTGAAGGTTAAGATCAACTTTTTATCAGCTTATGATGGTCAAACAGAAGAAGTGAATCAGATCTTAGAATACTATCTTTGTTGCTATATAAATTACCAATAAGATGATTGGATGGACTTCCTACCATTAGCCAAGTTTGCATATAATAACACTAAACATTCTTTGATGAAACAAACTCCATTCTTTTTAAACTATGGATACCATCCTAGAGCAGATCTATTCTAAGTTGAAGATGTAGAAAGTTGTACCACAAAAAATCAAGCTACCTACTTAAAAACCATTCATGAAGAATTAAAATTCCAACTACAAATAGCTTAAGATTAACATAAAGACTATACAGACATTCATTACAAGAATCAATCAAAGTTTAAGGTAGGAGATTGTATTTGGCTACTCCGGCAAAATATACAAATAAATCAACTATCATGGAAATTAGACTACCAAAGACTTGGACCATTTATAATTCTATACCAAGTAAATATAATAAGTTTTTACCTTGAACTAGCAAGTAGCATGCGCATTTATCTAGTCTTCTATGTCTCTTTTTTAGAAACATATTATAAATCAAATATTATTAGAAGAATTCTTCTATTATGAATTCCAATTGAAATCAATCAAGAGCTTGAATATAAAATGGATGAAATATCAAATTTACATATAAGATATGGACAATTGAAATATTTCATTTATTAAAAAGGCTATAGAGTTAGTAAAAGAATATATAAACCTTTAAAAAATTTTAATAATGCACTTGAAAAAGTTCACAAATTCTATTAACAATCTCTTAGAAAACCTAGATTCAATAGAATTGTCATTGAAGATTTTGTGGACACCAATATCTCTTGACTTCTAAATAACACTTTTCTACTAATGACAAAAGACCAATATAAAAATGGGAGAACTATGCTAAGACCTTCATTTATAAATAGTCATTTTTTCTAAGGTAGAATAGATCCTACTAGAAGCTTATTAATTACTATGTCAAATCTTTACATTTTAAAGAACTTGTAGGAATAAGAATCAAAAGATTCTTTTGCCATATAAACAGCTAATGAACCATTATAGCTTTTATAATCTATTGGATTTGAAGAACATGAGTAAGGCAAAGAAAGAATATTCTAATTCCAAGTAAGGCCATGCTTAAAATCTTTGGAAATATGGACTCATCACAAAAATCTTAATTCAAATGCCTGAGCTTTAATAATATTCTTTGAAATTAGAAGGGTGATTCCAAATAGACCAGAAATTATATTTGAAGGATGTTTTGAAAATTACAATAAAGAACAGATTCTTAGATGGGATATTGATACAATAGAAGTTATATCTGGAGGCCATTGATATTATCATAAGTCGTGAAGTCTTGCTTGAGAATGCTCCGGGCACCTGGTTATAGAAGATAAAAAAAAAAATATGCAATAATAACTAGTCCTTATTTCTCTAATCAATCTCTAAATAGTCTTTGATCAAACCTTAATCAAATCCTAATCAATCTTGATTACATTCAAACAAATTCTAAAACAAATCCTAACAATCCAAAAACAAATCCTAACTAAATCTTAGTCAATCCTGATCAAATCCTAATAAATCCTAAAACAAATCCTAATTAAATCCTAATCAATTCTAATCAAATCTTAATAAATTCTAAAACAAATCCTAATTAAATCCTAATCAATTCTAATCAAATCCTAACAAACTCTAAAACAAATCCTAACAAATTCTAAAACAAATCCTAACTAAATCCTAGTCAATTCTGATCAAATCCTAAGAAATCCTAAAATTCTAGTTAATCTTGATAAAATCTTAACAAATCCTAAAACAAATCCTAATTGAATCCTAATCAACCTTCATCAAATCCTAACAAATCTTAGTCTACCTTGGTCAAATCCTAACAAATCCTAAAACAAATTCTAACTAAATTTTAATCAATCCTAATCAAATCTTAACAAATTCTAAAATAAATCTTAACTAAATCCTAATCAATCTTGATCAAATCCTAACAAATCCTAAAATCCTAGTCAACCTTGATCAAATCTTAATAAATTCTAAATAAATCCTAAGTAATCCTAATCCATCTTGGTCAAATCTTAACAAATCCTAAAATAAATCCTAAGTAATCCTAATCCATCTTGGTCAAATCTTAACAAATCCTAAAATAAATCCTATCTAAATTTTAATCAATCCTATCTAAACTTTAGTCAACTTTAGTCAAATCCTAACAAATCCTAAAACAAATTCTAATTAAATCTTAATCAATCTTAGTCAAATCCTAACAAACCCTAAAATCCTAGTCAACCTTGGTCAAATCTTAGCAAATCCTAAACAAATCCTAACTAATCCTAATCAAATCCTAAAGCAGTTTTAAAACCTCAATAACTATTGACTAAACTATTGATCTTATTTAAAAATTTACACACTCCTTAAAAACTAAGTTAGTAGTAAGCACGTAAAATTTGAAGACGATCAAACTTACTAGCAAGAAAATCAACCCAAAATTTCAATCAAGTGTCGGCCGGCCTCCTTCTTCTACCTTAATGCTCATTGTCTAGTGCCAATATCTCCTTCTTACATTATTTAGTTGCTTCCAAATTTCACATACATATAGGAAATTAAGTCTTCTATATATACACATAAATTTCACTCCAATCCAATTAGTAGATTGCTAGAAATCTTAGGAAACCTAATTAACCTTCAATTCCCAATTTTTGAGATCTCAACCCACATAAACTTTAATCATCTTTGATTGAATTGTTAGATCAATTTTAAATTTATAAAATCCTATAAGTACTATTGTATGCACCAATCCACAAAATATCATCCATAGATCTATAACTAATCTCACAGAATGCTCAAAAATGTAAACCCTAATATATTTCATAAAATCAAAGTCACTAAAATCAACCTTGACTTTGTAAAGCCATTACAAAGTCATTACCAACTTAAATCACTTCCAACTAATGCTCAAAAAAAGATCCTCTAGTGTGCTCTCTAACCCCACCTTCCAATCTACAAAAGATCCTTGGATCTGTTGTTGGCATGTAATTTTGTGCCTTGGGGTCTGATTTCAACCCCGGCTCATAACCGGTCCTTTCCAGGTATCTATTTTGAGATTTTTGTGATAAATTTTTCTGAAAATTATTCTTAACTCCCTCTTATATATGCCTATATCATTTTATTTTCCAATTTACTTTGTTTTGCCTTACTTATGGCCCTACAAAATAAATAGAGGCTTATTTGTAAAAAGGGCAACATTAACATCTATTAGTTTTACTCCCTTTTTATTATTATCTATTTTTCTAAGATAATTTGCAACAATATTTTGAACTAAGATCTTCTATAATATATTATTTCCACACTCTTTTATCTAATAGTTATATTACATCATGACAACGCCACTTCAAGGGTCTTGTTAAACCAGTAATTAATAAATAAAAGACAAAATATGTTGCTTCTCTACTTTGACAAATTCTAGATTTTTTAAGTGTGTGATTTAATCATCAAATTACTTTAGCTCTTTGTGGAACTTGTTGTTAGAAGGGAAGGTGATGTCACGGATATATTTCAAATCACTACATTTTAGAATCTTCTATAATCTTCTAAAATCATTTATAATCTTCTAAAATCTTTTATAATCTTCTAAAATCTTTTAAAATCTTCTAAAATCTTCTTTAGTTTTTAAAAATATTCTATAGTTTTTTAGAAACTTCCATAATCTTCTAAAACCTTCTAAAATCTTCTTTAGCCTTCAATTTTTAGACGTTTTGTAGAGAAGTGAAGTTGGATTGATGGCCGGTATGACTTCTTTTTGGCGTTGAATTTGTACTTATAGGAAGTGATGACTCCCATGAGGCATAGTTAATTGTTATAAGTTGCCCTATAGGTTGCCTTTCACCCAATTTATCTGATTTTTGTAGTATCCATGTATTAAAAATTTTAAATTATTTGTACTATTTTTGGCCTTATTTTTTAATCTTTAATAATAAAACAAATTCCAACTAATGGATGATTCTGCCATTTTAAGATCAATATAAGATCTTAAATTTGTATTTAGTTGAAATACGTACATCACTTGTGAGAAAGATTTAATTATTAGGTGATATTGCTATTTTGAGATCAATATAAGATCTCATCTTAGTATATACTTAATCCATGTGCTTCACAAATAAATAAGAAGAGAAAGGACTTTATGTTATTTCACAAAAATAAATTAAGTATATTACAAGTTTTTGGATTCATTTTGGTTGTCTAAACCATCTATTAGGTCTTCTTTTGCCTTAAGTGAATAATTTAGAAAGAATATATTTAATTATATACCATCTAAATTTAAATTTAAGGTAGCTTATTCTCTTACCAACTGTGTTTTGCAATCTGGACATATCTTACAAAATCAAAAAGAAATAGAACCTATAATTGTAGAAATCCACATGTTAGAAGAACTTTGTGACAAGATGTTACATGCTTTTATTTGAATGGAGCATGGTAGATGCCATCCTTCAGATCCTCAAATAGAACCTTCACCCTTTCCAACTCTAAGTGCTAATATAGCAAATAGAGGTAATCAAAATCTTCCTATAGACATTCAAATTGATTCCATGATGTTGCCTAGAGGACTACCTATTGTTGTACCTTTGAGATTACAAGGAACAATAATTCCACCTAATCTTCCAAGGTTTAGTAGATCTATCAATAAAGACCCAACATCTCATGTAAAATGGTTTGTAGAAATATTGATCACTAATTTAGTGACTAATCATGGGTACTATATAATATGGTTTTTAACAACTTTAATAGATTTTGCATATGCATAGTATAGATCTCATATAAAAGGATCCTTAACTACATGGGAACAACTCTTAGCAGCCTTCTTTCATCAATTTAGACCCGTAATTGGCCAACAATAAGCTCTTTTAGCTTTAACAAATATTAGACAAGGTCCTTCCAAAGATATCACCTCTTATAAAAGGCAATTTTGTATAGTATGCACTTGATATGTTGATAATCTTTTAAATGAAGATACCATTAGGTACTATTTTATCTAAGAATTTACCATGCCTTCTATAATTTGAGATATATTAAATAAAAGATCTAAAGACCTAAAGATCTAAAAAGAGCTATTCAAGCTACTTTGGAGGTGGAAATCATTGCTAAGGAAAATCATCATATGCTTAAAAGGGTAGAAGAATCAATACCAACTTTCATATCTTTGAAATATTGGCCTATAGAATTCCATCAATATTTACTTTTAAGCTACCCTCAATCTTCTATCTCCTTATTGCCCATGAACAATCCAATGCACTTAATAATATAGGGCCTATATAATCAATCCTTATTTAGATCCTTCAATGATACTAGATCGGAGGAATTTAAAAGTAAGATAAGACAAGCAAATATTGTATTCAAAAATAAGATGATAAACAGTATGAAAGCTATAAGTGAATAAATATCTTGCTTCATTAAAAACCAAAACTTAATGGTAGAGCCTAAATACCATGAATTAAGAATTCATACCTCTAGATTATGGTATACAAACTGCAAACAAGTGAATCATATATCCCAATTTTTTCCACAATTTTTTCAACATCCTATAGAAAAAATCAACTTTAACCGTATAAGCCTCTACATCAATTGAGACAAGTAGATCCAATTGTTTCTTCAAATCAAAGGAATAATATAGCATTTTATCATATTTGTAAAAAATTACATCAAATAGGTCAATGTTAGATTAAAAATGGAATAATATGTTCTAATTGTGGAGGATCTCATCCTAAGGATTATTATAGAAGATCTAACAAGGTTTTTCCCTTAAATTCTTCTTCAAAAAATTATACCAATAAAATTGTAGGAGACATACGAGGAGTTAGATTTGCAAGTCCTATCATTACAAATGATCCATCAAATACGTATTATCACTATTCAAGTAATAATTAAAATCCCCAACCTTCAATGATAGTTCTAATCAATTAGAGAATATTACAAGGATCCCTAACATATAACCAAAATTCAAACCAAAACCAATAACTTCTATCTTTTCAAGATGTTAGATATACAATGACTCAATCTGATGTGCCTTTTACATCAAATTTATTATCTTCTCAATCTAACTTGGTGCAACTAGAAAGCAAGAAGATCTCTTTGAATGATGGATATTCACGTTTTTTGGTTGTTACTAGAAGTATAAGTACTAAAAAATCAATAGATTTAGCACAACTTGAAGAAGATGAAGTATATGTGGATACTTCAGAAGAATCATCTAAGTTTGTGGAATTCAAAAAAATTATCCAAGAAAGACCTAAAGAACTAGAAGACAACCAATTGTCTTCTTTAGTTGAACCTAATGAAGAAGGGTATCAATTTATAGACAAAGAAGGACCTTGGACTTCAAGTATTTTTTTAAAACATCCAACAGCTATCAGAACCTTCAACCTTGCAAAACCATATGATTTATGGCAAGATCTTTGTAGAACTAAGTCCAACATTTTTTTTGGTCAATTAATTCAAGTAGCAAAAAGTATTAAAAAAGACCTCAAGGAAAGAATAATTATATGAAAAAAAGCCAAAAATAGAGAAAGAATAGCTAGAATTGAAGTTGAAGATTTAAATGGAGGTATTACAAAAAGAAAAAAAAATAGAGAATCAAGAATATATACCTATTGAGATAGATATAAAAATTGTGGATAAAATTATTTCTAAGGTCATAGTAGATAATGGAAGTAGTATTAATATCATGCTTGAATCTGCTATGATTAAGTTTGAATTAGAAATCATTCATAAAGAAGTTATAAAAATTAAATTAGCTAATCAAAGACCTTCTCAATCCCTAAGTCAAATTTGTGATTTATACATACAAGTAGGACGTGTAGATTTTATGGTATCATTTTATGTGACATAATTATATGAAGAATTTGATAGCTATCCTCTTTTATTAGAGAGAAGATGGTTGAGTCAATCTAAAAGAGTGGCCAATTAGAGGGCTTCTAATCTTTGTTTTATTTTTGGACTTGTCATTAATTGCACAACAACAATGATATCTAACTACATTAGACATCAAATCTTAGTATCCTTATAAAAAAACACCACTATATAGAATACAACCAAACCAATTTTATCCAATTTAATTCCATTTCAACTATTGCATTAATAAAATGTATTGGACTTGGATTATATAAATATGAAGATGAGGGTGATTTTACAAAATCGTTAGAAGAAAATTTTTATGAAGAAGAAGACATCTACATCCAATTTATAAATATAATTGATTGGTTGGAGCTTGAAGACGATTGCCCCAATCTTACAATCTTGATTGTTGATATTTGTATGAATAAAGCCTTTAGTTTAAAAGTTGATGGAATCTAAGTTGAAGATCTTGATGTTATTATAAAAGAAAAAATTATCATGCCTCTTCTTTTACAACTTAGAAATATATTCGAAAGCATTGAGGTTGGATATGAAATACCTACTTATCCATCAATACCTAAAGATTGGTATTATAGACTTATTGATCTAATACATGTGATAGAATAAGATTGGATAAAAATTTTAGTTAACCGTGATGAAAAAGAACTCAAATATATCAAGTTTGGATCTCAATTAGATGAGAAAGAATTAAAAAAAATATAAATCCTTAATAATGGAATATTGTAATATATTTGTTTGATCTTATAAAGACTTAAAAGATATTCTTCCTAGAATTTGTCAACATACTATTCCACTTCTTCCAAATACCACATCTGTTATACAAAAATATAAAAGACTCAACCCTAAAATACAACTTATTATGAAAGTAGAGTTAGAAATGCTTTTTCAAGCAAGATTTATAAGGCCTATAGAAATTACGGATTGATTGTTTCATATTGTCTTAGGAAAGAAGAAAGGAAGAAATAAGCTTAAGATTTGCGTGGACTATCAAGATTTGAACAAGTACACTCAAAAAGACCATTTTCCATTACCTTTTATTACTTCTATAATAGATGATGTAACAAGGCATGACTTATATACTTTTATAGATGGCTCCTCTGATTGAAATCAAGTATCAATAGCTCCTGAAGATTGGCCTAAGATTGCATTTACATCACCTTGGAGAACCTTTGTATATGTAGAGATGCCTTGGATTGTGCAATAATCTATTCCTGATTCAGCTTTTCAAAGAGTTATGACATATGCATTTTTAGACCTTCAAAAAACCATGTCAATTTTTAATTGATGATTTTAGATGTGAATTATCAAAGGATGATCACCTTAGAAGCCTTCAATTGTACTTCCAATGTTGTAGATAAGTAGGAATTTCTCTTAATTTAAAAAAAATTTACTTAACAATTAAAAAAGGAGTTTTATTGGGTTATTTCATTTTGAAAAAAGAAAAGAATCTGATCCTGAAAAAATAGAAATTATTACATATCTATTGACTCCAACAAGTGTAAAGGATATTCAAAAGATTTTGGAGCACATGGTTTGGTATTGCGACTTGATTGAGTCATATTCTACTCATGTCTTATTATTGACTAATTTATTGAAAAAATCCACCAAATTTGAATGGACTTTTCAATACCAAGTTGATTTCGATGCAATTAAAGTCAAATTGCTATCCTATCCTTGCTTATTACCAATAAATTGGGATCAACTTTTCTATGTCTATTATAATGGCTCTAAATTTATAGTAGGTAGTGCCTTATGTCAACCAAATGATAAAGGTGTGATCTATCTTATTGCCTTTGCTAGTAAAGAATTGACAAGTGCTAAATAAAACTATACAAAAAGAAATGAAAATACTTAGTTATAATTTTTAGTGTCAAAAAGTTTTGATATTATTTTTTAATGAATAAAGTCATCTTCTTTGTAGATCACATGGCTCTTAAATATATTATAAATAAACTAGACTTAAATAATAGATTAGCAAGATGGATATTATTTTTAGCAGAGTTTGATTATATAGTACAATATAAATCAAAAAAACAACACAAACAAGCTGATTATCTTTTATGATTATCTATACCTATAAGAATCTATGATATAATTGATGAACTTTTTGATATCCATTTATTCCATATTATGGTAGCACCTACTTGATATAAACATATTGCCAAATTTTTGAATATTCAACAATTATCCAATATCTTATCAAAAAATGAATGATGGAAGATTAGAGTGAATAGTATTTATTTTTCCCTTATAGCTAAGAAATTATATTGTCAAGGAATTGACACAATTTTAAAATGTTCTCTTACTTATAACAAAGTACCACTTGTGTTAGAAGCTTGTCACTCAAGTGCTTATGGTAGATAATTTTTTAGTTGATTAATAGCTCAAAAGATCCTTAGAATAGGCTATTTTTGGCCTATAATATTTATTGATTTAGAATCATTTGCAAGAGCTTATGATGCTTGCCAAAGATGTACACACAATGATTTAAATCTTCGAATGCCTTTAAATCCTTCACTTCTACTTGTTCCATTTGAAAAGTAGGGTATAGACTATATTGGACTTATTTATCTTACATCTTCATATCAAATATAATATATTATTGTAGCTATAGAATATTTGGCCAAGTAGGCAGAAGCAAAAGTTGTCAAGAAGGCTGATGCTAAATAAACTGCCATATTTTTATATGAAAATATTATAGCCTGCTTTGGTTATCCAAAAATCTTTGCGGATAACAATGATTTTTATTTTTTAAATGAGACCATTAAAAAAATGACCACATTATTTACCATCAACCATAGGAAAATAATTCCTTATTACCCTTAAATAAATGGTCTTACAGAAAGAGTCAATCAAACTCTAGTTTACCTATTGAAGAAAGCTATGATAGATTCTAAACGTGATTGGGATCTTAAGCTTATTTCAACTTTTTAAGCTTATTAAACTACTTATAAAGTTTCTATATGGGCTACACTTTTTTCTTTGGTGTATGGAATAGAAGCTATTTTTCTTATAGAATTTGAAGTTCCATTCTTACGCATTACCATTGATGAAAGATTAGATACTTTTGAATCTTTGAAAGAATGATTAGAATATTTAGAAAGATTAAACGAGAATCAAAGATTTGCAACCCAACACATAAAAACTTCTCAAAGAAGAAGGAAGGAGATCTTTGATAAAAAAATAAAAAGACTTTTACTTACTCCAAGAATGTGGATGATGGTTTAAGATGCTAGAAAATTAGACTTTCTAGCTAAATTTGATGCACTTTGGACAGGACCATATAATGTCAAAGAGATCTTTGATAATAACTTAGTCCAACTTAAAACATTAGATGGAGAAGACTTTCTGACGCAAACTAATAGAAGTCGTTGTAAAGAATATAAGGTATAGACATTAATTTAAATATTATTATATTTTATAAATTATATAGTGATTTTAAATCATATCACAATAGAATATAAGTATTGAATTAGTAATTAAGCATGATATTACTATATGTAGAACCATATTAAGTTAAAAACAAATAATCTTTTTTTTTATTCTAAATCATGATCTTAATTTTTTCTTTCATTTATTCTACTTCTATTGATAAATATAGTATCTTTTATCAATTCTTTTATAGATTGTGTTGGAAGCAAGAATAGAATTCTCTCTATTCTTATAAATAGTCCTAGATGGTCACCATATATGAATCCCACCAATGAATCTTATTTGGTGGATTAGTTAAAATGATAGTTTTAAGTTATTTAAATACCAAAATATTAAGATTAAAGATTTTATTTGATTATTTAAGTATTTATTAGAATTTAGAAGAGCTTAAAAGTTACAAGAGTCTTATTAGAGAAAAGTCATAAAATTGAAGTCTTAATAAGTCTTTGAGGCAATTATCATAGTTATTAGCCCTCAAAAGCTTTAGGTGATTGCCTTATTGGATTTAGGGGTAGCCGCTTGTTTCTTAGATGAGACATTTGCTAAGCTTTATAAAATTCTTCTAGTACAAAAACACAAATTTGTTCCTATAAAAGTAATAAATAGACAACCCTTATTCTTTGGTAGTGTCTTTTATAAAACAATACCTATAGAAGTATCATTTAAAGACCATAGCAATCAAATTATATTCAATGTTATTAGAATTCCTTCAAATCTTATTATTTTTAGACTTTCTTAATTAGAAAAGTATAATCTACCTATAGATTGGAGGTCACGAAGAATGACATTTGAGATAGAAATCCCTATAAGAAAACTTTATAAAAAATCACGAGTTGATACGCCTTTATTCATTGAAGTAAGAGTCTTTATAAGATTGGCCAAAGATGATAGATCATTTTTTATTTATATAATTCTAATTAAAGAAGATATGACTTTATTAGCAATTATTCAAGAATAATATAGTAAATTTTAATATATTTTTTAAAAGAAGAATATTGATATACTATTGAAGTATTGACTATATGATTGTGCCATAGATTTTAAAAAAAAAATGCAATCATCTTTTGGTCCAATTTATAACCTTTTTCAAAATGAGCTTTCAATATTTAAGGATTATATTAATAAAAATCTTATAAAGAATTTTATTAGATATTCAAAGTTTTCAATAAGTGCATCTATATTCTTTGTGAAGAAAAAAGATGGTTCCTTGTATATATTAGGGACATACACTTTGGAAGTTTACAAAATCTTTTAGAATATTCTAAAGATTTTCTAATCAATGAAATTCTCTTGAAAAGCTTCCTAATTAGTGGAAGTAGCTCAAGAAGCTTTATAGCTAGTAGAAGTTGCTTGAAAAGCTTCCTAGTTGGTGGAAAAAGCTCGAGAAGCTTTGTAGTTAGTAGAAGGAGCTCAAGAAGCTTTCAAGTTGGTAGAAAGAGCTTAAGAAGCTTTTAAGTTAATAGAAGCTACTTGAGAAGCTTTTTAGTTTGATAGAAGCTGCTTAAGAAGATTCTTAAACATGAATATATATTGGAATTGATGTTGAAGAGTTCTTCAATCTTGACAACGCATCTTTTAGAGTTCTAATTCACCATTTTTGGTATTATTTATGTATTCATTTAGATAATTGAAGTCTTTATTAATTTCTTTTTGAAACCTCTTTCTAGTTCAAGTTTCATATATTATATTCTTGTATCCTTGATAGATTGTTGAGACTATTTTTATTATAAATATCAAAGTTGAATCCTTTTTATTAGAGAGTGAATTATTTTTCTTTTTAAAGATATATTAGTACTTTAAAGATTGCGGATTATCTTCTTTTAAATTAATTTTATCTTCTTATAGATTCATTACTTTTTTTCTTAACATACTAAAAATCTAGATATCACTATGATCAAATCTTTTGACTCCGAGTTACATGCCATCATAAGTGTTCTTATTATTTTTTCTACTAGGATTATAGACATTGAAGGAGTTATTGCAAAACTTCATAATGACACAATATTTGGAATACTACAACCTAGACTGTACCTACATCCAATTTTATACTTAAAGATGTACTCTTACATATATTGTACTAAAAAAATCTATCTATTCAATAGTATAAAGAGCCTTGAGTTAGTCTTTTAAAGAAATTTAATGGTATGCATTTGAAGTTTTGAAGATTTGTCAATCAAATTTGATTGATAATAATTATATAACCTAATACTTATTTGACAAAAAAATCTCAAATTGGATTGGTTGATATCTTGCTCATAGAACAAGTATTATCATGGTTTGCTCCCTTGTTTGAAAAAAAGTCACCAATTTTAAGCAATTTTGAAGCTCTCATGGAAGCATTTGGAAAACATAACAAGTCTTATTATACAATAGCTAAGATTTGAGCATTGTGATAATAAGTGCGCTCTACATTAATCTATGCATTAAATTTTAAGTAACTAATATGCAACATCAATTGGAATGAAGAAGCCTTGATTAATCAATTCTATTACAGATTAAAATATAATGTAAAGGATTTGTTATTACCTCTTTTAGATCCATAATCATTTTATAAAGCCATCAATCAAGTTGTGAAATGTAATAATTGACTATTTTAATATTATCAAAATCAATGTTTATGGACTTTAACAAGACAATACACAATTTGACACATTCCTACTATATCAATAAGAAGTCTAAATTCACATTCAAAAATAGAAGATATATAGCTTGATACAATATATTTTAATCCTTTTAATCTATAAAAAAAGAAGCATTAGATGGAAGAAAGTTTATGTTTATATTATGGCAAAGAAGGCCACAAGGCTTGTAATTGTCCAAAAAACCAAAATCAATGCATCACCAAAAACAAGAATACAATCGTCTAAGAAAAATAAGATATTTAGTTATAATAGAGAATATACAGCTCGCCAATTCAACATTGCAAAATTATTCAAGTTCTTCTCTTTTTGCTCAGCTTGCTCATTGCTTTACAATTTTTTTGTATGTTGGCTCTCAAAAGCTTTAGGCAATCGCCTTATTAGATTCAAGGGCATCCACTGTCGTATGGCGTGAATTTCTATCTGGGAATATATTGGGTATTTAACTATGGAGAGTTTACTTGAAATTTATTGGCTAAACTCTAATAAGTGATTTGTCCTTAATAAAAAGGACAAATAATATAATAATATTACAAAAGAGAATGATAATAATATTATCAATTTTGATCAAATCCTAATAAATCTTAAAATAAATCCTAATAAAATCCTAGTCAATCCTAACAAATCCTAAAATAAATCTTGATTAAATCCTAGTCAATCCTGATCAAATTCTAACAAACCCTAAAATCTTAATCAATCCTGGTCAAATCTTAATAAAGCCTAAAATCCTAGTCAATCTTGGTCAAATCTTAACAAATCCTAAAACAAACCCTAAATAAATCCTAATTAATCCTGATTAAATCCTAACAAATCCTAAAATCTTAGTCAATCCTAGTCAAATCTTAATAAATCATAAAACCCTAGTCAATCCTAATCAAATCTTAACAAATCCTAAAACAAACCCTAATTAAATCCTAGTCAATCCTGGTCAAATCCTAGCAAATCCTATTCAAATCCTAACAAATCCTAAAACAAATCCTAACTAAATCCTAATCAATTTTAATCAAATCTTAATAAATCTTAAAACAAACCCTACCAAAATTCTAGTCAATCCTAATAAATTCTAAAATAAACTCTAACTAAATCCTAGTCAATCCTAACAAATTCTAAAATAAATCCTAATTAAATCTTAGTCAATCCTAATTAAATCTTAATAAATTCTAAAGTCCTAGTCAACCCTAGTCAAATCCTAACAAATCCTAAAATCCTAGTTAATCCTAATCAAATTGTAGCAAATCCTAAAACAAATCCTAAATATATCCTAGTCAATCTTGGTCAAATCCTAGCAAATCCTATTCAAATCCTAACAAACTTTAAAACAAATCCTAGTCAATCCTAGTCAATCCTAGTCAAATCCTAATAAATCCTAAAACAAATCCTAACTAAATCCTAGTCAATCCTAATTAAATTCTAACAAATCCTAAAACAAAGCCTAAATAAATCCTAATCAACCCTGATCAAATCCTAGCAAATCCTATTCAAATCCTAATAAATCCTAAAACAAACCCTAATCAATCCTAATCAAATCCTAATAAATCCTAAAATAAATCCTAAATAAATCCTAATCAATTTTGGTCAAATCCTAGCAAATCCTAAAATAAATCCTAATCAATTTTGGTCAAATCCTAGCAAATCCTAAAATAAATCCTAATTAAATCCTAATCAACCTTGATCAAATTCTAGCAAATCCTAAAACAAACCCTAGTCAATCTTGCTCAAATCCTAATAAATCCTAAAACAATCTTAATCAATCCTGATCAAATCTTAACAAATCCTAAAATAAATCTTAATTAAATCTTAGTTAATGCTGATCAAATCCTAGCAAATTCTATTCAAACCCTAAACAAATTCTAAACCCTAAACCAAATCCTAACCAAATCTTAAACCAAACTCTAACCAATCCAAATCAACCCTAGGAAAAATTAGAACCTCAATATCTATCAATTAGACTATTGATCTTATTTAAAACTTTGTACACCTTTTAATCTCTTAATCAGCAGCAAGCACAAAAAATTTGAAGGAAATCAAACTTACCAAATATAAGAAAAATCCTAAAAACTCCTTGGATGTTGGCCGGCCTCTTTTTCCAACTTTGATGCTAATCTTCCAGTGCTAATTTCTTCCTTCTTTACTATTCAATCAATTTCAAATCTCTCATATGTGTAGGAAAACAAATCTACTATCCATACACATAAATTTCACTGTAATCCAACTAGCAAATTGCTTAAGATCTCAAAAATCCCAATTAACCTTCAAAGCTTAATTCTTGAGACCTTAACCTACTTAAACCTCAATTACATACAATTAAACTATTAGATTCAACTCAAATTTCTAACATTCTATAAACACTGCTGTATGCACTAATCTACAAAATATCACTTGTAGATCTATAACCAATCTCACAGAATGCTCAAAAATATAAATCCCAATATATTTCACAAAATCTGAGTCACCAAAATCAATCCTGACTTTGTAAAGCAATTACAAAGTCATTACTAACTTAAATCACTCCCAATTAATGTTTAAAAAAATATCCTCTAGTTTGCTCTCTAATCCACCTTCCAATCTCCAAAAAATCCCTCAATTTGCCATAAGCATGCAATTTTGTGCCTCGGGATTAGCTTTTGACCTTCGCACATAACTGGTCCTTTCTGAGTATCTATTTTGATATTTTTGTGGTAAATTTTCCTGAAAATTATTCTTAATTTCTTCCTATATATGCCTATATCATTTTATTTTCCAATCTACTTTATTTTGTCTTACTTATGGCCCTACAAAATAAATAGAAGCTCATTTGTAAAAAAGGTAGCATTAATATCCATTAGTTTTATTCTTTTTTTACTATTATCTATTTTTTTAAGATAATTTGCTACAATATTTTGAACTAAGATCTTTTATAATATATTATTTTTATTTTCTTTCACCTAATAGTCATATTACATCACGACATCGTAAATTCGTTTTTGATCGTTTGATATCTCAAAAATCCTAGCAGATGCTTTAAACCCTAGCTCATAGATACTTGAGCATTATTTTCCTTATATCTCACAAATCCAAAATTCTAATGCCATAAAATTCTTGCACATAGTCTTATGACATAAACATATACACTCTTGAAAATTTTGAGCCAAAATTCTATCAAATTACCTAAGATATAGGTCAAAATTTAACCACTAATTAAGTAGGGTCACTTACTACCCTTAGCTTATAAGTACTAACTTCAACTTCCAATATCTCTTTTACTTCTACTTGGATTTCATCAAGCCATATGTAAAAAATGTAGCCAAAAAAGTGGTCTTTTCAACCCTAGTCGCCGATCTTCTATTGTTCTCTACATGGACGAGTTATGCACAAAATAGTGACAGTTGATATGATTTCAACATCCTAACTTTGAGCGCCTAAACTCTTTCATAAAAATTCCAAATTATACAAGATTTGTACCAAAACCATATCCAAAAAATCAAAATTGCTGATCCTAGCCTCTGATGTTTGACTCCTTCCAAAAAAAAACCCTAATCCCTAATAAACCCTCAGGCAGCCTTCTTGAAGCCCATTGGATATGATTTTTGGCCAATAAGAATAAAGACTTCTATCATGCATGTCCATTCATCCACATAGATGGCCTAACTACCCCCTTTTATACTAAAAACCCCTTTTTAATTCTTTTTGTTATAAGATTTACATAATATGTATTCTAAATATCAAATAAAAGAAATAAATAAGATCATAAGGATCACCAATGTCTAACAAAGGTGACTTAAGATATATACAAGTTACTATCAATATAAAATTAATTTCAAAAGTCACTACTAAAATAAAAAAAAAGATTGTATAAACCTTAATAATAATCTTTTTAAAAAGATTCTTTCTAAACTAACAACCTAACCACATCTTATAATCAATAAAAGTCCACTAATATGGCTGTTATTTAATTATATAATAAATTATATATTAAATATACATGTATAATTTTTTCACATGATAGCCAAACCACAACATGACATTGCTTGTTTCTTAAATGAGGTATTTGCTAAGCTTCATAAAATTCTTCTAGTACAAAAATACAAACCTATTTTTGTAAAAGTAATAGATAGACAATTCTTATCCTTTGATAGTGTCATCTATGAAACAACGTCTATAGAAGTATCATTTGAAGACTATAGCAATCAAATTATATTCAATGTTATTAAAATTCCTTCAAATCTTATTATTCTCAAAGTTTCTTGAATAGAAAAGTATAATTCATTTATAGATTGGAGGTCATGAAGAATGACATTTCAAATAGAAATTCCTATAAGAAAACTTCATAAAAGATTGCAAGTTGATAAGCCTTTATTTGTTGGAGCAAGGGCCTTTATAAGATTGGCCAAAGAAGGTAGACCATTTGTTATTTATGCAACTCCAATTAAAGTAGATATGACTTGATTAGTAATTATTTTAAAGTAATATAATAAATTTTAAGATATTTAAAAAAAAAAAAAATGTTGATATATTATTGAAGTACCAACCATATAAATTTTGCCATAGATCTTTAGGAATGAACGCAACAATCTTTAAGCCCAATTTATAACCTTTCTTAAAACAAGCTTTCAACATTCAAGGAATATATAGATGAAAACCTTGTAAAGAATTTCATCAAATATTCAAAGTTTGTAGTAAGTGCACCTATATTTGTTGTAAAGAAAAAAGATGGTTTCTTGTGCATATTAGAGACATACACTTTAGAAGTTTATAAAATCTTCTTGAACACTCTAGAAAATTTCTAATTAGTGGAAGTCACTTAAATAACTTCTTAGTTGATGGAAGTAGCTTAAGAAGCTTTGTAGCTAGTGAAACAATCTTAAAAAACTTCCAAGTTGGTAGAAAGAACTTAAGTAGCTTCGTAGTTATTAGAAGGAGCTCGAGAAGCTTTCAAGCTAATAGAAAGAGCTTCAGAAGCTTTTAAGTTGGTAGAAGCTGCTCGAGAAGTTTTTTAATTTGATGGAAGTCGCTCAAGAAGATTCTTAAACATGATCATATATTGGAATCGAGATTAAAAAGTTCTTCAGTCTTGACAATGCATCTTTTGAAATTCTAGTTCATATTTTTTGGTATTATTCATATATTCATTTAAATAATTCAAGTCTTTATTAGTTTCTTCTTGAAACCTCTTTCTAGTTTAAGTTTCTTATGTTATATTCTTATATTTTTAATAGATTGTTGAGATTGCCTTCATCTTAAATATTAAAGTTGAATCTTTTTTTATTAGAGAGTGAATTATCTCTCTTTTTGAAGATATATTAGCACTTTAGAGGTTGCAAATTACCCTTCACTAAACTAATATTATCTTCTTATAGATTCATTATTTTTTTTTCTTAGAATAGGTAGAAATCTAGATATTAGTATGACCAAATCTTTTGATTCCAAGTTTGATGCTATCATAAGTGCTCTTACTACTTTATTTGCTAATAAAGTAGAAATTGAAGGGGTTGTTGCAAAACTTTAAAATGATATAATATTTAGAATACTACAACTTAAACTGCACCTACTTCTAATTTCTATACTTGATAATGCACTATTACTTATATTGTATTAAAAAAATCTATCTATTCAATAATATAAACAGTCTTGAGTTAATCTTTTAAAAAAATATCATGGTATACATTTGAAGTTTTGAAGATTTGTCAACTAAATTTGATTGATAATAATTATACAACCTGATATTTATTTGACAAAAGAATCATAAATTGGATTGGTTGGTACCTTGCTTACGGAATAAGCATTATCATAGTTTGCTCCCTTGTTTGAAAAGAGGTCACTAATTTTAAGGAAATTTGAAGCTTTCACAGAAGCATTTGCAAAAGCATGACAAGACTCATTGAACAACAACTAAGATCAAAGCATTATAATAATAATCTCACTCTGTATCAATCTATGTATCAAATTTTAGGTAAGTAACATACGACATCAATTGAGATGAAGAAGCCTAAATGAGTTAATTCTATTGAAAATTAAAATACAATGTAAAGGATTTATTATTATCGCTTTTAGATCCACAATCACTCAATAAAACCATCAATCAAGCCGTCAAATATTATAATCAACTATTTCAATGTTGTTAAGATCAATGTTCATAGACTTCAATAAGACAATAAATAATTTGATACACTCTTACTACATCAGCAAGAAATTTGAATTCACATTTAAAAATAAAAGATATACAACTTGATGTAATACATTTTAAACGTCTTAATCTATAAAAAAAAAAAAAAAAAAAAAAAAAAAAACATCAAATAAAAAAAGTCTATATTTGTATTATGGCAAAGAAGGCCACAAAGCTCATGTTTGTCTAAAGAAACAAAATCAATGCATCACCAAAATCAGGAGTGCAATTGTTCAAGAAAACTAAGATGTTTAGCCATAATAAGGACTATGCAGTTAGACAATTTAACATTGTAAAATTATCCAAGTTCCTCTCTTTCTACTCAACTTGTTCATTGTTTTACAATTCTTTTGTGTATTAGCCCTTAGAAGCTTTAAGCGATTGCCTTATTGAATTCAAGGACGTCTACTTGTTTTTTAGATGAGGTGTTTTCCAAGCTTCATAAAATTCTTCTAATACAAAAATACAAACTTATTTTTATAAAAGTAATAGATAGACAATCCTTATCCTTTAGTAGTATTATCTATAAAATAATACCTATAGAAGTATCATTTGAAGACCATAACAACCAAATTATATTCAATATTATTAAAATTCCTTCAAATATTGATATTCTTAGATTTTCTTGGTTAAAAAAGCATAATTTATCTATAGATTGGAGATCACAAAGAATGACATTTCAGATAGAAATCCTTATTAGAAAACTTTATAAAAAATCATGTAT
The DNA here is from genome assembly GCA_036785485.1 of Physcomitrellopsis africana. Lineage (NCBI taxonomy): Eukaryota > Viridiplantae > Streptophyta > Bryopsida > Funariales > Funariaceae > Physcomitrellopsis > Physcomitrellopsis africana. The sequence goes on along the minus strand of JAWRVF010000495.1, from coordinate 66,438 downwards.
TTATGTAATTCCAATTAAAATAGATATGACTTCATTAATAATTATTCTAAAATAATATAGCAAATTTTTAGATATTTTTTAAAAAAAGAATGTTGATATATTATTAAAGCACCAATTATATGATTGTGCTATAGATTTTAAGGAAAGAATGTAACCATCTTTTGGTCCAATTTATAACCTTTCTCAAAACAAGCTTTTAATATTCAAAGATTATATTGATGAAATATTGTAAAGAACTTCATCAAACATTTATAAAACCTTCTAGAATATTTTAGAAGTTTTTTAATTAGTGAAAGTTGCTTGAAAAGCTTTTTAATTGGTGGAAGTAGCTCAAGAAGCTTTATAGTTAGTAGAAGGAGCTTAAGAAGCTTTTAAGCTAGTAGAAAGAACTTGAAAAGCTTTCAAGTTGGTGGAAGCTGCTCAAGAAGATTTTTAATTTAATAGAAGTTGCTCAAGAAGATTCTTAGACATGAGTATATATTATAGTCAAGGTTGAAGAATTCTTTAGTCTCCACAATGCATCTCTTGAAGTTCTAGCTCATCTTTTTTGATATTATTCATGTACTCATTTGGATAATTCAAATCTTTATTAGTTTCTTCTTGATACATCTTTCTAGTTCAAGTTTCTTATATTATATTCTTTTGTCCTTGATAGATTTTTGAAATTTCCCTCAATTTAAATATCAAAGTTGAATCTTTTTTATTAGAGAGTGAATTATCTTTTTTTTTGAAGATATATTAGTGCTTTAGAGGTTGCAGATTATTGTCTTCTAAATTGATATTGTCTTCTTATAGATTCATTTCTTTTTTTTTTTAGAATAACTAAATATGAAGATAATAATATGATCAAATATTTTGAGTCCAAATTAGACACTATCATAAGTGCTTTTATTACTTTATCTACTAGGATTGTAGAAATTGAAAAGATTGTTATAAAATTTCATAATAATATAATATCTAAAATACTATTGTGAATCCTAAATTATGTACGAAAATTTTATTTAGTTAATTTTTGATATTTTGATAAGATTTAATATTATTTATTTATTTATAATATAAAAATAGAGATTATTAATCTAAATTATATACCAAGATCTTAGATTATTAAATTGGTTTTAATAGAATCTAGTTATAAAAATTAGATTCTAAAAAATATTATTTTTTGTTTAAAATAAAGTTATTAAAAAATGTGGAATTAATTGTAATTGGAGTATGGTGAAAAAGTGATCAAACTTTATTCTACTCTTGAAGCTACAAAAGATGGTGAAGGAAGAAGATAGAGAATTATTTTGCTCTTAAAGCCACAAGTAATGGTGAAGGAAGAAGATAGAGAGCTATTATATTCTTAAACCATTACTTTTATAACAATAAATCAAGTTGGTCTCCAAAAAATATTTTTTAAAGATTAAAATTTCTATTAGTAAGTTAATAAGTTATTTTAGCTAATTAAGTTATTAAGAGTTAGAACTTATCTATTGATTGATATCTATAGTAATTTGTCATTATCTTAGAGCAAATAGATGCCAATTATTGATCTTCTCTACAAATAACATTAATTGGAGATCATAGGAGGTGTAAGTTGACCTTTTAATAATAAATGGTATTAAAAATAATAGATGGTTGTTCGAAATATTTAGAATAAGATAACATAGTATGTAAATTATATCACTTCCTTCTGAATTAGTTATTACTTGCAAGTTATTGATAATGATAATTTTTAATAAATGGCTTGAGGGCTTGGATATATAAGACCTTCTTAAAGCATTGTTCTTCAACAATCTCTTCATCAATCTATCTATCTATCTATCTTCTTTTCTTTTTTTTCTCTCTCTCACCTTTGGTTTGAACCTTTGGCAAGGACAACCTATTAAAGCACCAAGAGTTATATTGTTTTGTTTGTTATAAACTTATATTTTTGTTTTATATTCTTGTTAGTCTTTTTTGAGCTCATTATTATTAGAATAATTTTCTTATTTAGAAATATTTATTATACAAAGAAGAAAAAATTAGTAAAGCCATATAAAAGAATCATCAAATTTAGAATTGAAATAGAAAAGTTATGAGGGTTTGAAGTTGGGAGGTTTTTTTTAATTACTACTACCACTTTATCTTGGATCTGTGCTTGTTTTCATCTAGTAGTACCATTTCCATCTAACAATATTATTTTCATCTAATAATATTATTTTTATTTAATTATATCTATTTTTATCTAATTATACATCTTTTCATCTAATAGTGTCATTTTCATCCAGTAACATTATTCTCATCTAATAGCATTATTCTCATCTAGTAGTATTATTTTCATTCATTTATGTCTGTTTTCATTTAATTATTCATATTTTCATTCAATAGGACCATTTTCATCTAATAGAATTATTTTCATCTAATTATGCTTGTTATCATTCAATAATATCATTTTCATCTAACAATGCTTGTTATTATCTAGTATTATTGTTTTTATCTAACAATGCTATTTTCATTCAATTATATCTATTTTCATTCAATAGTACCATTTTCATTCAACAGTACTATTCTTATTCAATAGTGTTGTTTTCATCTAGCTACTTTGTTCTATATAATTTATTTTTTATTTGGCTATTCTATTTTGTTATTTCTATCTAATTTTTTTTTCTTATCTTATTTTTTTAATCACTTATTTTTAATTAAATTAAATAGTAATCATTGCTTGAAAGATATTATTTAAAGAATTAAAATTATAACTACTTGATTAATTGATCAATCATTAAAATAATTATTCAAATAATCTCTATTACCTTTCAAACTTATTCTATAGTTATTTTCCTCTTAAAGTGGTAGGGAGGAATTTTAGCTTACAACTACAACTTAAATTGTACCTACTTCCAATTTTTGCACTTGAAGATGCACTACTATTTATATTGCATCAAAGAAATCTACTTATTCAATAATATAAAAAAACTTGAATTAGTTCTTTAAAAAAATATGATTATACATGTTTGAAATTTTTAAGATTCATCAACCAAATTTGATTGATAATCATTATATAATCTAATACTTATTTGACAAAAGAATTACAAATTAGATTGGTTTACACCTTGCTTACAAGGCAAGCATTATCATAGTTTGCTCCCTTGTTTGAAAAGAAGTCACCAATTTAAAGTAAATTTGAAGCTTTCATGGAAGCATTTGCAGAAGCATTTGGAAAATGTGACAAGGCTCATTGAACAATAGCTAAGATCTAAATATTGCAATAATAAGCATGATTTAAATCAATCTATGCATCTGATTTTAGATAACTAACATGCGACATTAATTGAGATAAAGAAGTCTAAATGAATCAATTCTATTGAAGATTAAAATGTAATATAAAGGATTTATTATTATTACTTTTAGATCCATAATCACTCAATAAAACCATTAGTTAAATTGTGAAATATAATAATCAACTATTTCAATGTCATCGAGACTAATATTCATGGACTTCAACAAGACAATATACAATTTGATACACTCTTATTACATCAACAAGAAGTTTGAATTCACATTTAGAAGTAGAAGATATGTAGCTTATTGCAATACATTTTAAAGCTCTTAATCTATAAGAAAAGAAGCATCACATGGAAAAAAAGTCTATATTTAGATTATAACAAAGAAGACCATAAGGCTCATAATTGTGCAAAAAAAAAAAATTAATGTATCACCAAAACTAAGAATGTAATTATTTAAGAAAATTAAAATATTTAGCTATAGTAGAAACCATGTAATTAGATATTTCTGTTGCGATAAATAAATAATAATAAAAATAGAATAAGTTACCAAATAAAAGATATTATCTTAGGTAAGTTACTAATGGTCCAAGATTAATTCTTGGCATATAGAAAGGGCATCCTATGGATATAGGATGCGGTCGAAAGAGAAGAGTCAAAGTCAAGAGGATAAAATATGTACTAGAGAATATCCTAAAGACTAGGTAAGAGTAATTAGTGTATAGCATAGGATACCCTCGTGGAACGTGAGATATCCTCAAGGTACAAGAGATACCAAAAGGATCCTAGGATCATTAGATATCCTCGTGGCATGAGAAATGCCAAAGGATCTTAGGAGCATGTGTATAAAAGTCAAAGGTGGAAGAAGTCTTTTAGGACAACAACCACCTTCTATAAATAATGTATGTTGAAAGAGAGAGTTATTTCATTCCACACTTTTCTTGTATGCAACCTTGGTGATCTCTACTTACTTGTGTTTTGCCTCTTGTGTTTATTCAATAGATTATGGGCCCACATACACTTTGTTGTGTTATTCAAGTAAGGTTGAAGCTATTTTTTTGTTGTTGCTTTTGTGTAGAATAGATCTTATGGGATTTTGCTAATGTTAGGATTTTGACATAAAGAGGTTTTGATTTTGATCTTATACATCTCTAACATTGCTTTGTGGGTTCTCTACTCTTTGGATAGTGAGTGTAAGACCTTTGAGAAAGACCTTGATAGTGTCTTTTGTATTATTGAAGTTGTTTCACATACCTTGTGTATGTCATGAGAAAATGACTTAAAAGAGTGAAAGAATGTGATTGTGAGGTATACGAGAGTACTCATACTAATGGAAAGCTATAGAAATTGAGTTGAGAGTTTTTTGAGTGAAAAACCACTTTTTTATTCATAAAAGGGCATTTTGAGATTTTGCTAATGCAAAATTATTTTCGTGATTTTGATCACATAGAGACTTCTTTTCTCAATATTTTTTGATACACTACTCCTTAGATATGGCTTTTAATGAAGGTGAAGATTTGAGAGTGATTGAGAAGTTTAGAGGCAACAATTTCTACTATTGGAAGGTCAAAATGGAGCTTTTGTTGGTATCTTTGGACCTTTGGGACATTGTAGATGAAAGTGAAGACCTTCCAAGCATGGATGTTGATATGAAGGAGCAAAAGGACTTCAAAAGACGTGAAAAGAAGGCTTTTGGCATGATTGCCACCAATTTGGATGAAACCAACTTTTCTCACATCATCTCTTGTAAAGGACCAACAGAAACATAGAAGATTCTTTGCAACATATATGAGAGCAAGAACTTGTCCAACATACTCTTCACAAAGAAGAAATTCTTCATTTGCAAGATGGAAGAAGGTGAAGACCTTATGGCTCACGTCAATAAGATAAAGGCTCTTGCAAACCAACTTGCAATTGTTAATAAGCCTTTAGAAAATGGTGATATTGTTATGACCTTGCTGATGAGTCTTTCCGAGTCCTACAACTACCTCATTATGGCATTGGAATCCATCAAGATAAAGGAGCTCTCCATAGACTATGTGATAGCAAGACTTGAACATAAAGTGACTAAAAGGAAAAAAAAAAAAAAAAAAAAAAAACATCAAAGTGAAGATTCGGCTCTCTTTTCAAGACAAGGCAAAGATGGCTATTCCAACCAACGTGAAAATATAAGAAGCAATGTGAGAACTTGCTTCATTTGTGGAAAATCATATGACTTTGTATGAAATTGCTACAAGGCCAAGAAAAGAGATAGAGAGATTGCTAACAATACACGTGATGAAGTCGGAGGAGATGACTATGCATTCATGGCAAGTGAAGGCACTTCTATGGCTACCATGTCCAAATGGATTATTGATTCGGGTGCTACCAAGCACATGACTCCATACAAGTATTTATTTGACACTTATGAGGCAATTCTAGCAACAAAGGTTTAGTTAGGAGACAATGGTATGGTGCAAGCTATTGGAATTGGCTCCATTGTGTTGGAGATTGTTGTGAAGAATCAAACCAAGAAGATCACATTGAAAGAGATCCTACATATGCCAAAGATAAAGAAGAATCTTCATTTGGTGAACAAACTTGTTTCAAATGGTTGTAAGGTGCGATTTGATGTAAATAGATGCTTTGTAAAGACAATGGAACAAAATGATATTTTAAAGGGCTTTAGAAATGGCAACCTCTACTTCATCAATTGTAAGAAGGTCAATGGAGTTGAAGTGGCAACATTTGCTAATTTTCCATAAGATCAAGACAAGTTTGGTATTTGGCATCGATGACTTGATCATTTGAATGCCAAAAGCATGAAGGAGCTTCAATCCATGGTAAGTGGCTTGGATCTTGGTCAATCATATAATAATACTTTAATTCTTGCTTGTGAAGGTTATATTCAAGGCAAGCAACAAAGGGCTTCATTTCCAAGTGGAGTTGCAACACGTACAAGCAAGTTGTTGGAGATTGTGCATTCGGATGTTTGTCGACCTATGAGGATGCCATCAATAGGAGGAGCAAGGTACTTTGTCACTTTTATTGATGATTATTCAAGGAAGGTGTGGATTTTCATCCTTAAAGCCAAGAGTGAGTGTTTGTCAAGGTTTAAGGAACTTAAGGCACTTATGGAGAAGTAATGTGAATGTAATATCAAGGTGTTGGGCACAGACAATGGAGGTGAATACATGTCAAAGCATTTTGATGAGTTTTTGAAGATTCAAGGTATTGCAAGACAAACCTCCACTCCTTACACTCCACAACAAAATAGAATTGCTGAAAGAGCAAATTAAACCATTGTAGAGATGGCAAGGAGTATGCTTCATGCTCAAAACCTTGGGCATGAATATTGGGCGTAAGTAGTGGTAAATGTAATGTACACAAGGAATAAATGTTCTACAAGTGCACTCATATCAATGACTCCACAAGAAGCTTGGAGTAGAAAGAAATCTTGTGTTTCACATATGAGAATTTTTAAATGTATTGCTTATGCAAAGGTACCACATTGTATGAGGTCCAAATTTGATGCAAAAGATATGAAATGTCTGTTTTTTGGATATTGTGAAGGTACCAAGGTATATAAGCTTATGTATTTGGATACCAAGAAGATCATCAAAAGTCGTGATGTTGAATTTTTACAGCATAAGAGTGCTTGTGAATACTTGGAGATGTGTCTAAGTGGGAGTAATGGTAGATTCCACTTCCACCAAATCGGTCTTCAATTGATTGTAAGTAGGTGTTTAAAATCAAGAGGAATACAATGGGCAATGTTGTGAGATATAAAGCAAGATTAATTGCTAAAGGATACTCACAAGTTGCTGGTGTCGATTTCAATGAGACATATGCTCCCCTAGCCAAATTCACCACTATTAGAACCATTATGGTAATTGGTGCAGCAATGAATTAGGAAATGCATCAAATGGATGTAAAGACGGCTTTCTTGAGTGGAGAGCTGGAAGAAGACATTTATATGGATCAACTTCAAAGATTTGTTGAAGAAGGCAAGTAACATCTTATTTGTAAGTTGAAAAAAATCCTTGTATGGCCTCAAGCAATCACCAAGGGCATGATATCAACGAATTGACACATTCTTTGTGAATGAAGGATTTGTAAGGAGTGAGGCTGATCATTCCATATATGAGATACAATCAAAAGACTTCTTGTTGATTGTTATCCTTTATATTGACGATTTGATCATCTTAACCAATACCTTGAAAAGAATTGATTGATTAAAAGTAAAATTAAAAAAAGAATATAGGATGAATGATTTGGGAGAGCTTCACTATTGTTTAGGAGTGGAATTTGTGAGAGATCGTGCTAAAAAGACCATCACAATGAGCCAAAGGAAGTATATTGAAGAAGTGTTGAAACGATTCAACATGGAGGATTGCAAGTCCATTGGAACACCTTTGAAGGCAAATTTGAAGTTAATAAAGCTTACGAATGAGAAGTTTGTTAAAATTGAAGGTCAAATGCAAGGTGTTCTATATAAGGCAGCAGTAGGCTCCCTCATGTATGCAATGGTTGGCACAAGGATGGATCTTGTATATGCGGTGAGTGTTGTAAGTCAACATATGTCAAAAGCTGGACCAATCCATTGGGCAACCATCAAGAGGATCATGAAATACTTTAAAGGTATATTAGACTTTAAATTATGCCTTGGAGGTGATAACACTACTTTGCATGGTTATTGTGATACGGATTGGGTAGGAGATATAAATAATAGAAGGTCAACAACAGGGTATATATTCTTTGTTGGAGTGGGAGCAATTTCGTGGAATTATAGGAGACAACCAACAATTGCAAGGTCCACAATGGAGGTGGAATACATGGCAGTAAGCCATGGAGCAATGGAAGCAATTTGATTAAGACAAGTTTTGAAGGACATTGGACTTGTGTAATTAGAAGCAACTCCAATGAAGTGTGACAATCAAGGATGCCTTGCTTTTACAAAGAATCCAAAGCATCATTCAAAAATGAAGCGCATTAATATTCAACATTACTTCATAAGAGAGAAGATTGAGATGGGAGTGATAGACATGAAGTATTGTGCTATGGAAGACATGCTTGCTAATTTGTTGACAAAGGCATTAGTGAAGGATAGGCATCATATATTGACAAAGGTATTAGTGAAGGATAGGCATCATATGTTGACAAAGGAATTAGGTTTGAAAGCCTTTGACAATTAGCAAAGTGGAAGTGTTGTAATAAATAAGTAATAATAAAAATAAAATAAGTTATCAAATAAAAGATATTATCTTAGGTAAGTTATTAATGGTCCAAGATTAACTCTTGGCATATAGAAAGGGCATCCTATGGATATAGGATGCGGTCAAAGAAGAAGAATCAAAGTCAAGAAGATAAAATATGTACTAGGAAATATCCTAAAGATTAGGTAAGAGTAATTAGTGTATGACATAGGATACCCTCGTGGAACGTGAGATATCCTCGAGGTACGAGAGATGCTAAAAAGATCCTAGGATCATTGAATATTTTCATGGCATGAGAGATGCCAAAGAATCCTAGGAGCATGTGTGTAAAAGTCAAAGGTGGAAGAAGTCTTTTAGAGCAACAACCACCTTCTATAAGTAATGTATGTTGGAAGAGAGAGTTATCTCATTCCACACTTCTCTTGTATGCAACCTTGGTGATCTCTACTTACTTGTGTTTTGCCTCTTGTGTTTATTCAATAATTTTAATATTATAAAAGTATTTAAGTTCTTCTCTTTTTACTTAGCTAGCTCATTATTTTATAATTCTTTTATGTGTTGACCTTCAAAAGCTTTAAATAATCGCCTTGTTGGATTTAGGGGCATCCATTTATTTTTTACATGAGGCGTTTGCTAAACTTTGTAAAATTCTTCTAGTGCAAAAATATAAATATATTCTTATAAAAATAATAGATGGACAATCTTTATCCTTTGATAGTATCATCCATGAAAGAATGTCTATAGAAGTATCATATGAAGACCATAGCAATCAAATTATATTCAATGATATTAAAATTTCTTCAAATCTTATTATTCTCAAATTTTCTTGATTAGAAAAGCATAATCCATCTATAGATTGGAGGTGACAAAGAATAACTTTTTTATTAGAAATTCCTATAAGAAAACTTCATAAAAAATCATGAATTAATAAGCCTTTATTTGTTAGAGCAAAGGCCTTTATAAGATTAGCCAAAGAAGATATATTATTTTTTATTTTTACAACTATAATTAAAAAAGACATGACTTTATTAGTAATTATTTCAATGCAATGTAGCAAAATTTAGGATATTTTTTAAAAGAAGAATATTGATATTTTATCAGAGTACCAATCATATAATTGTACCATAGATCTTTAAAAAAGAACGCAACCATCTTTTGGTCTAATTTATAATCTTTTTTCAAATGAGCTTTCAATATTAAAATATTAAGAATTTTGTGCTCTTTTGTGATATTTGTTGAAAATTCAAGAATCCTTGACATTGCTTGTATCGACTCTTACAAGCCTTGCCTATTCCAAGATGGTCATAGTCTTCTATCTCGATGGATTTCATCATGGATCTACCGCCATCTAATTTATAGAACAACACTCTTGTGGTGGTTGATCGATTCATAAAAATAGCTCATTTTATTCCTTATAAGAAGATTGTTTTATAGTGAAGAAACAATAAGGCTCTTTTTTGACAATATATATTGATGTAATGGCCTACTAAATGATATCATATTTAATCAAGGATCCTAATTCGTATCTAAATTTTGAAAATACTTTTTATATTAAAGCCTTCATCAATATGTAGTCATCTGTTCTAAGATAAAATAGAGTTATAAAAGCAAATTAGTCACCATGTCAAATCTTTAAGTATTGAAAATTTTAATAGAACAAGCTTTAGAAGATTTACTTGTTACGTAAGCTTCAAACAAACTAGTGCAATTTTCATAACCTTTAATTGAGCAAAGTGAGGACAATATATTTTAGTACTAAATACAACCATGGTTGGAGCCATTAGGAATAACACTCAACCATACAAGTCTTGATTCTAATGTATGTGCTTTAAAGATATTGCTTGAGTTTAAAAAGATGAATCTTCTTAAGTCTAAGATATTGTTTGGAGGATGTTTTGAAAGTCGCAATAAAGACTAAATCTTTAGATGGAATGTTTCAACAATAGAGGTACTAGTTCAAGGCCATAAGCAATTTCTTTGAAGATTAGTAGAATCTATTCTCCAAAAATATAGAATAAAATATATAATTTTATTGATATAATATATTCTTGACTTTCTACATTTGTAGGAAGATTTTTTAAAGGTATGAACTCTTCTTGGAACTTGTTGCTAGAGAAGGGGGTGATATTAGAGACATATACTTCAAAAATTTACAAAACGTTTTAAAACATTATAGAAGTTTTTAAGTTAGTGGAAATTGCTTGAAAATCTTTCTAATTGGCAAAAGTAGCTAAAAGAGCTTTGTAGTTAGTCGAAAGAGCTTAAGAAGCTTTTTAGTTTGATAGAAGCCACTAAAGAAGCTTCTTAAATATTAATATATATTAGAATCAAGGCTGAAAAATTCTTTAGTCTCGGCAACACATCTCTTGGAATTCTAATTCATCTTTCTTACTATTGTTGGTGTATTCACCTAGATAATTTAAGTCCTTATTAATTTCTTCTTGAAACCTCTGTCTAGTCTAAGTTTCTTATTTTGTATTCTCATGTCTTTGACACTTGTATCTTTTTGTCCTAGCAGTTAGTCGTGACAAGAAGATTGTCAACTCTACTTGAATACAACCAAGCTGATATACAATAGGCAATTTTTCTTACTTGGATGTGGCCCTTGCAAAGTATGTAAAGACATCTACTATATCTTCACACTCCTCTATTCTCAAGTCATTGATAAATGGGTACAAGCTGCAATTCTGCTACTGCTTGAAGTTGATGGGATCTATCACAAAGACTACAACTATGGTTGAATAATAATACTTTTTGAACTATTCATCAAATACATGCACTACGTTATTACACTTGCCATAGACATCTTGCTTGGCGTACTATTTTTTTTGTAGTATTTATACAATTGCTTTCATACTTGCAACATTTGACTAAAAAAGGACTTATCTACCTCCAATTAGTGGATGGCATTAGCCACAAGTTATATCAGCTTAACAATTGACATTGCATCCTTCTAAAAGGTGTTGTTATATGTTATTATTGGGTGGTTGAAGTAAGCCTTGTGGATATTGTTCTTTGTTGCTTCTATCCACTTATCTAAAATAACTCACTACTTGATGGCTTTTTTAGAAGCTAAGACGTTATTGAATATAAAAAATTTAATAGCAAAGTAAGTAAAGACATGTCTCTCTAGAACCTTGACCTATACACATATAGGTACATGCAAATGGCAATTATTTACTTGTCCAAGAGTATACATTGCCATCTACACTACTAATTATTTATCTATAATCATTAATAATAGCTTATTAATAGTGGCTATTTAGTGATTTACATATAATTTAGAGATGCTAATAAAACTATGTAAAAAATTAATAGCAATAAGTCCAACTCTCATCTTATAGCATCTATTTTATACCAACACTTACATGCTAATTACTTACATTATTCTCCTCTTATTTTTACATATTTGACACTAGTAATCTAATATGCTTATTTATGTTGATGGTATTGAATATCATATTGGCAATGTCTAAGATCTTCGTCACTATGGGACATTCCATCTTGTTACAAAGTCCTTGCATAACAAAGATAATGTATGTGCTTGATAGTTAATCGCTAAGATTATAGGAATCTATTCTTCCATTATTGTATGGTTGGCCTTAATGTGTCAAGGATACGATCTAAAATAGATGCATAAATTAATAAACACTATGTCAAAAGAAAATGACAAGATAGAAATAAACAAGTATGTATATTTAAAAAAAAATTGGAATGGCTATTGCCAAAGACTAGAAAATACATGAGACTCTTCAACTACATTAGAAGCAAAAAAGGAGTTGATAAGAATAAAAAAAGCTTCATTCTTACCTCTATAAATACTATCTAACTAAAAGCTACATGGTAGCATTCTATAGGACCTCTTACACATGTCTAATTTGTAAAACATGTGTCAAACTTACAAGACAAGTTTCCTACATGTGTGCCATGTACTTAGCTTGTTCTACAAGCTACCAATATGTGTGATACATCGCTAGCTTGTTCCACAAGCTACCAACATGTATGATATGTGGCTAGCTTATTGATCAAATTTTTAACCTATCAATCACTTATAGACATGTATAAAGGTGGTTCTATATTTATGAAGCTTCTGAAAAGCTTCTCTATAAGATATTATCAAATTAACTTATTTTACCTACTTCTATCAATTTATATTAATTAATTAATTATTAAAATAAATCTTATGTTCATGATATTATCTAATCTTCTAGAAACGAGTTCCATGAGGAGCGGTGATTACAGATTGACAAAATTTAGGATATGTCGAATTGTGCTTGCCATATATTTTGATCTTTGTTTTCTTTGAAGGTAGTTGATAGGTCCTTTCAGCCATCGATAGTGTCTCATACCAAGGTGAGAGGATCACCCTGTTATTTGATCATTGTTGAGGCCTTCATAACTTCTTTCAAAGAAAACATTTAGAACACCATTGAGAGTAATTCCTATCTCTAAAAGTATCACCAAATATTGAGAGTCTCTTCCAAGGTCGTGATATCAAATATGTTGTATTTTGCCATCAATCCAAGGAAGGACATGTCATTCTTCAGAATCTTCATCTCTATTTTGTCATTTTGAAGGTTGTAATGTCTCATCCAATAAATTAGCAAACAATGGCTCTTGATCTAAATTCATTGGTTATTGATCTTCCATCTATTTAGAACAAAAAAATCCAAAGAAATAACAAACAATGATACAAGGTAAGATGAAACATCTATAAAACATGCTTTGCTTTATAGCAAAGATTTTCTTCATTCTTGATCTTGATTTTGACAAATGTCATCAATGAAATGCATTGAATTTTCTTAATGCATTTGTTAGATTCTTGGATGGCTCTCATGTACATTTACTAATTTTGTATCTGCGCCAATGCACAAGATATTCCAGTCGATTTTCATGTCGCTTTGAATCTAAAATCTCTTCGACCTCGAATTCTTTATTATTGTCTACTTCTATATGGTGGCATTTGTCTTCTTCCTTGTATATCCATTGTCTTGTATGGCTCGAGTAGTGACACATGGAATACAAGATGGATCTTTATAGATTTTGATAGGCATAATCAATAAGCAATTGGATTGATTGGTTCACAAATCGAAAAAGGTCCAAGCCTACAATAATCTAGTTTCTCGCAAGGATAGATAGTCCTGATATTATAATGAAATAATAATACCTTATCATCTATTTAGAATCAAGGTTATTCTTTGCGATAGACATCTACATTGATTTTTTGTTATTCTTGAACTTTCTTTAATTGTACCTTTATTATTGCATGTAGTTCTAACAACTGATTTCCTAAATCTTTTTTCATATGATTATCAACTTTTGAAAAATCAAAAGTATTAAGTCATAGATGATAATTATAATTTACAAAGAATGGAATTTGTTGAGTAGAAGAATATACCAAATTATCATAAGCAAATTCTACCAATGGCAAAAGAGTTGTCCAATCATCTTGATGATAGTTGATAGTACATCTCAAATATTGCTCTAAAACTTGATTTATTATTCTGTTTGTTTATCAATTTGAGGGTAGAAAGCTGAGGATAATTTTATATCTACCTTCAAAATTTTAAAAAGAGTCTTCTAAAAATTTGATATAAATTGTGTTCTTTTATCTAATATAATATTCTTTGATAATCCATGATAGCAATAAATATTATCAAGGAAGAGTTTAACTTTTTCTTCACCTATAATAGATTTTGTATATAGTACAAAACATGCCATCTTAATAAAACAATCTACAATCACGAATATAGAATCTTATGAACTTGATTTTGAAAGATCTATGATAAAATCCATAAAAACAGAAGACCAAGATTGTGCTAGTACATGTAATGATTGGAGAAGTCTATAAGATCAATAACGAGGAATTTTTGATCTTGAACAAACGTCACACAATTATATAAACTCTTTAATAACCTTCCTCATCTAAGGCCATCAAAAATCTCTTGATATTAGCTTCAAAGTCTTATTATATCTAAAATGTCCAACCGCAGAGAGGTTGTGACAAGCTTTAGAGCACGTAGTCATACTGCACCTTTTGAAATATATAGGCATCCTTCAAAATACAACAAATCATTCTTGAATTCAAATTTGGAAGTATCATGAGACTTAGATGAATTATTCTTAATCTCATAGAAAAGAAAATCTAAAGATATATTGGATTGGATTTGCTTAACAAAAGTGGAATCAATAGTTAATGTTGATTTCATTGCTCAAAGATGAAATTATTGCCGCTTTAAAAGGATCATTTTTTATTGATTAAAAGTTGAATCTCCTTCTTTTGATTCAAGATAAGAATGTCTAGAAAGGGCATCGGACAGACTTTATTGTTTTTTTGGCTGATAGGTGATGATAAACTTGAAACTTGATAAAGACATGCTCCAACAAACCTGGCAACGATTTAGTATGCATGTTGACATGAAATATTCAAGGTTCTTGTGATCTGTTGTCATAGCAAAAGTCCGCTTTGGGTAGATGCAAGGTCCCTCTTTACAATCAAGTTGGATCCAATATGCACAAACTTTCTTAAATTTCTCTTTTATAGTCACAAAACCATGTGTATAATAAATCAACAAACTAAAAGCTTAAAAATTTATAAATCAAAATCTATTTATTTAAATAAGTTCAAACTTTGGAAGCATAGAGTTCACTTCTTTAGTCATCTTCACATAAAATTTCAACCTTGAATTCATTACCGATCACTAGATATTATCAAATATATTAGCAAGTAATTTTATAAGTAAAAATCAAACCAGAAACTTGAAAATTCATAATTTGAGATCTAGCCATTCAAATAAGCTCAAATTTTGGAAAAAACATGATTCATACCTTTGATCTTTGTCACATAAATTTTGAGCTATGAATTCATTGCCGATCGTTAGATATCACCAAATCCTTGGCAAGTACTTTTGAAAGTCAAAACCCTAGACACCTGAGAACAAAATTTGCCATTACTCTCTAATCAAAGTATCAATTGATATGAGATTTTAGACATAGATTCTTTATAGTATAAGTGATATGTATACAAAAAATGAGCTTCAAATTCATCTTGAAACTCAAGTTCTAGCTTAAAACAAAACCTTCTATTTATCTAACTTCTTCAAAATCCCAATTTAGTTTGTTAGTTTTAACTAGCCATATCTCACTCATTCTAGAATCATTTCTATTAATTCTTAGACATAAAATGTATAGCTTGAAGTCTAGTTTCTAACCCAACTTCTTGATTTCTTGCTAGTATCTTAAAACTCCTAATATACCCAAAAAAGTGACAGTAGGTATCATATTAGTAGCCTAAGTTCAAACAAGCATATCTCTCTCATCTAAGCTCCGAATCATGCGTTTCTACCATCTAAACTCATGCCAAGAAGAAGCTCTCTTTAAATCCTCCCCTAGATTTTCCAAAAAACCCTATCTTCTTCTCCTCTGAGCTCGTCAAAGAAGTCGCAGCCAAGGTCTTTAAAGTCCAAGTCAACAATTAATAGTTTAAAGTTATAAAAACCCCAAATCTAATCCTCCAAGTTAGCACTATTAATGGCAGCCAACTATTGACATCTAAATCTCTATTTATCCATGGTAAAATCCTAAATTCAACCTCAAAGTCAAAACTCCTTATATCTACAAATATAATCCCGAATCTACTAAAACCTAAGATTGGAAAAAAGATAAAAGAAATAAAAGAAGTTTTTAAGGCTAAATCAAAGTTAAAGTTAAGATTAAAGATAAAGTAAAATTTTAGCCAAAGAAAAAGAAAGAAAGTGAGAAATTTTTTCCAAACTATATAAAAACTTAGATTGGTAAGAAGAAAGAAAGAACTTAATAAAATTTTAAAGAAAAGATAGTTAAGTTAGGTTTCTATATATGAATGTATTTACTTCACGACACCATATATATATTAACTTGATTAGAAGCGCCTTCTCAATAGTGATGCCATTCTTGAAAAGAATCCATAATTGCAAAAAAAAATTTATCATAGATTTTGTAATTGATTTCTATTATTAAACATTTCTTGGAATGAAAAGCTATTGCATGGAATTTGTCATCTGCTTCTATTTGTGACAATATTGCCCCTAAAGCAGAGTCTCATGCATTTGTTTCCATAAAAAATGCCTTAGAAAAGTCAATGCGATACAAGATTAGTGCAAAAGTAAAAGCTCTCTTAAAAGCCTCAAACGATGCTTTTGATTCTTTGCTCTACTTGAATTTATTCTTACAAGTTAAGTATGTAAGTGGAGTTATAATTTAAAAAAAGTTCTTAATGAAGATTCAATAATAATTGATAAATCTCAAAAAGCATTGCACATCTTTTATTATTTTTAGAATCTTCTAATCTATGACTGTTTGGACTTTCTTAGAATCCATTTTGAAACCATCATTCAAAATGATGTATCCTAAAATATCAATTTGAGTACTGTGAAATATACACTTTTTCTTCTTGGCATATAATCCTGCATCTCTAAGTTTTTGTAATATACAATGAATATGAAGTTCATATTCTTCTATATTCTTTGAATAGATGAAAATATTATCTAAATAACAAACAATAAAATCATCAAGAAACTCACAAAACACATCATTCATAAGATGTTGAAAAGCAACTGGTGCATTTGTAAGTCCAAAAGGCATGACATTATATTCAAAATGTCCATACCTTATTCAAAATGTAGTCTTCTATTCATCACCTTCTTTGATGCATATTAAGTTGTATGTTCTTCTTAGATCTATTTTTGTATAGATCTTAGCTTAATTCAATTGATGAAGAAGTCCAGACATTAGAGGCAAAGGATATCTATTCTTAATGGTAATCTTGTTGAGTCCTTGATAATCTACACACATCTGTAGTGATCCATCTTTCTTCTTTACAAACAAGATAGGAGCTCTTGTTGGAGATTTTGAATGGCGTATGAAATTCTTGGCTAAGTTCTCATCAATGTATTCTTTGAATTCATCCAATTCATTCTGAGATAGACTATAGATTGGTCTAAATGGTAGCTCAGTTCCTTCTTTGAGATCAATTGAGCAATCACATGGATGATGCTTTAAAAGAATGTTTCCATTCTGCTTTTCAAAAACATCTTGATAATCTTGATATTGGCTTGGAATGCCACTTGAAGTCCTTTCATCATCAAAAATGGGTGTAGCATAAATAGCAAAAGATCATTATTCTTTTGCTTCATTTATAAAAGCTTTTGTACCTATAATTACGGGTTTTATTATATTAGGCTTATATTTTTTTACTTGATGTATAGAACTCTTATTAATACTTTGAAAAAATTCAAGTCTACAAGAAATCTAATCTATTCAAGGGTTATACTTTTCTAGCCATGATAAATCTAAAATGACTGGATTAGAGAGAGATTTAATTATATTAAAGATTATACAACTATTATGACCATCTATTATTATATTTATAGGAAGGATTTCATAAATAATATTTCCAAAAGATAATAGGTGACCATCTATGACTTCTATATTTACAGATTTAATTTTTTATATTGAAGGTATTCTACGACTTTCAACAAATTCTTTATCTAAAAAACATGTTGAGGCTCCTGAATCTAGTAAGGCAGAGACTTTGTGATTTTTAGATCTCAAATAGACATCTATTACAAAACAAGGAGAGGATTCTGAGGAGAGGATAGGATCTTTACAAGAAGTTGTACAAGATTCCAGCTATACAATCTCTATTGTAGCCGGACAAAATTATTTTTTGATATATTGTCTTCTTTGACAGCCGTACTCTTCATCTTATAGTTGTGTCATTTCTTTGGACAATGCTGAGCAGTGTGTTTAGGTTTTCCACAATATAAACACAATCTTTTTTTATGACGATGAGCCTTTTCTTATTCGATAAGAGGTTTAAAACATATTGTATCAATTTACATGTCTTTTACTTCTAAATATACATATTGAGAAGATATTGATGTTGCCATTATATTGTAGTAACATTGGAGCTTCCTTGTGCAACTCTTTGATCAAAATTCAAAAAGCCGATTGTCACACTTCACAGCAAAATCAATTGCTTGATTCAAAGTTTGAAAATTGGATAAATTGAGTATCAATTTCTTTACTTCATATTATAATCCATAGAAAAATTGGCTAATAAGTGCAGCATCATCTCACTTGGTGTCAATTACTAATTATCAAATTTGTGAAGTATATGATATCACTGATCAATTGTCTTATTGCAAGATACGGATCTTATTGGTTGTGACACAAATTGCATCATGTTCTGCAAACATAGATCAAAACTCTGCTAAAAATGCCTCTAAATTATCCAATACTAGATCATGTCATTCAAGAAAGGATAAAAACCATGATAAAGCAAAACTTGACAATAAAGTTCTATTAAACCTGATTTGTGACCTCTAAATTGAATAACTTTGGGATTGAAGTTCAATCGTCAATTGCACTTGATTGATGAATCCTTGAAATTTAGATCTGGTACCATCAAACTTCTCCGACAAACTAATTTTTGGTTCTTTGATGCTTAAATGGTGTTCAATCGTAGGTGAAGTGGTATGACTTGAAGCAGCTCAAATCATCTCTATATCTTCATTTCTTGCTAATCTTGTTGCTCCTTGTGGTAGTACATTGAGTTGATACAATGCGAGCATTAATTCTCTCATTTGTTCTTGCATTTGTGCCACTGCGCTTTTCATTTCAACAAGCTCTTCTATGATACCGCAATAAAAAAAGAAAAAAAAAGTCTACTCTCACTACAAAATAAAACACTCAAAAGAAAAAATTCTAGGAACAATATCCATTTAGAATATCTTAATGATGTCATTATCAATGATTTACTCTGCTAATTCAAAGTACAAATCCTTGAACACTTCTTATTATTGCACATACTACCAACTTTGATGACCTACAAAATAAATTGTAAGATTTAACATGTGTACTACAAGTTGCATACTAAGATGTATTAAGAGCATTATACAATTACAAGCAAAGAAGGCAACTTATGCAACTATACAACAAAGTATATATATAAATATTAACTTATTAAGTGTTTAAAGTTGAAATACTCTTATAAACAGTATTTTACATCTTCCTTATCAAGAACCAATATATTAATATATATCTTATGGAAACTTAGTAATAAAACAATACATGCTATCAAATTTTAATAAATTATATATTCTAATCTATATAAACAAGTAAAGACCATGCTTATAGAAATAATTTAATATTTCATACTTTAAATTAATATTTTATTTTTTAGAATAAATATATTTATATTCTTAGATCTAAAAATTAATAATTTAGAAAATTTAAGAACTTACAAAAAGAAAAATAATAATAGGATTATAGCATTAATCTAAAATAATATGATATTTTAAGCCAAACTTTACTCTTTTATAATTTATCAACTTTAAACACTATAATCAATAAATTATACTATTATAAAAATATTAAAAAATATATTATATCTTAATTATTTTAATTATAATTTTGAATAAAAAGTAATAAAAAACTTACTAAAAAAATATAATTAGTGCTATGTAAGCATTATTATATAAATATATATTAGAATAAAACTTTGTATTATACATCTAAAGTTTTTTGAATGTATTTCAATTCTAAAGACGATAGATTTTATTCTTAAAAATTAAAAAAATATATTAGATTTAAAAATATAAGTTAGTATAAGAAAAATAATATGTGAATATATATATATATATATATATATATATATATATTGATGTATTTAAAAGCCTAAAGTTATAACTTAAAATTTATAGAAATTAATTATTAATTAGTTTTTAGAAATAATTTTATTATAAATAAATACTCTATTTTTAGATAAGTTTCTAATTTATAATGATTAATTAAGTTGAAGTATTTAATATTAAGAAAATTAACCAAAAACTCAATAACACAAAAAATAAGACTTTACTACATCAAAGAAAAATAAACTAAATAAAGATAATTGTATTATTGTTTAATACAAATACAATTATCTTTATATGGAATAGCTTGAGACAATCTGTAACAAAATAATATATATATATATATATATATATGCACATAACATTACATGTAGTTTCATCTAATATCCATCAAGGGATGAACCAGCATCAGAGATGAATGAAACGTCCTGACAGCAAACCAAAAAACGCATGAAGCAGGGATGCTGTGAGGGAAAGGAATGTGGGGCTGCAAAAGCTGATCCCCAGATTGACAAATGGGTACCTGCTTTCCGCGATCAATGCCCTTCGCTGGCACACGTTTCAGGGCAGCCTCGGAGCAACATGAGGCTGAGAACGCCTTCACTGCTGCCATTTTCAAATCTAGTGGCGAGCAACATGAGGCTGAGAACGCCTTCACTGCTGCCATTTTCAAATCTAGTGGCAAGCAACAGATCGTCCAACTCACAAAAACCACATCCTACCTAAATAGCTAACTGATGACTTCTCACAGTCCATCCACCTTGTGCAATACCAGTGAACTGCATGTTTGTACGCCCAATCTTGCTTGCACAAGGTGGATATGTGGTTTTAGAGAAAGTCTGCTGATTTCCATGTCTATAGTTACTAGAGAGAGAAACACTAGTTAATGTCACGAGGGAGCTTGTTTTGAGACGTAATGGTTTTACCATGTTCTGAGCCAAACTCTGTACAATGCGGTTGTGAATGACGGAGGCTGTGGTAGAGGTTAGACACTACCTGAAGCAAGTTTTACATGTTGATGAGGAGGTGGTCGTTGCAATTCGTCACTAGTCTGCCCTGTCAGGAAATTCGCCGACGCGATTGTCATGCTGTTGAGAAAATAATACTTTGTAGATGCTGATCAGAGAATCGAAGTGGAGTGCGGTCACTGGAGTGTGAATCTGGAACTTTAGTATACGAGAAATGGGGTATGACGAAGAAGGCGATGGCGAAGCTGGCAAGTGAAATGTCACATCTGTCAGCTGTGACATGTCACATCACATCAAGGCTACCCAGCTGCAGAATTGAGTCCACAGAAATGGCGCAGGTTAGGAGCAATTCATTCCCACAGCGTGTCCCACTTCGTATGATTCTCGAAGCTGCTTCCAGGGATCGTCACTGTTGTCCGACTGAGCTTACTGACACTCCAATGGCAGGAGCTTATTCGTCTCCCACGAAGGCATCCAACAACAGCGCAAAATCTCTTTTAGCAATCCACAGTGGGACTGAATGCCGATGTAGTTGGAAGCCTTTGAGGGAGAAAAACAAACACCCGCTAGAATTCCAAAAAAATAATAAGTAATCATTAAAAAAACACTAGTTTTCGTCGCAAACTTGGCTCTCACTTGAAGAGCCAATGTATGCACGAATTGACACACCATCTACACTAAGAAGCAACTCTGATCTGCGCATGATCCCGAAGCCAACGTTTGCACTTCGTGCTAGACACACAAGAGTACGTCGGTGCACAGAATGATCGACAAGAGTAGGAGTGCCCACAGAGGCTGGCGGAGGGAGTACTAATAAGGCATCTGTGCCAAGCTGTCGACAAGATCAGCCGAGGAATTCCTAACTCCCAACGTCGCCGAGAATGAATGTCCGTCACTGGAACACTCCTGGCACTGCGCAATCCCTAGTTTACTTTGGTCAGATATTGCGTTAGAAAAAGCTTGGATTGGCAGCCACCCTGCATGGGTTTCAGGGACCTGATCTGCGACAGATCACACAAAAGCTTTGGAAAAGATCTTGTCGTGTTTCTCTTCATAGAAAACTCATTTCATTGCTGCAACTTCAAACGTAAAAATAGCAGGCGTCTGAAAATGTTGTGTACTATTTTGGTTTTCATCGTTGACAAAGCTGATCCAGAAAATGTTAGAACCTAGTATAATTTAGGAGCAACGCAATGACAAGATCTTTAAAGAACAGATATGTAGGTATAAATAGTAATATTGTGTACGCTGGTAGCTTGTAAATAAGCATGTTGTCTTAAGACTCAAGCTTTTATATATAAAAAACCCCAAAGTGAAACGATATATCTTAAGCCGTTTCAAAATATTTGGGTTTAAAAAAGAAAATTGTCTATTCTAGAAGGGGGGATAAGTAATTCCATACAATGGAATTACACACCCTCCCTCCTTCTATTACATGGTCACTTGATCCACTCCATTACAAAGCTTCAATAGTAAAGTTTCTTTGTTTGTAATGATTTTCTATTAATTAACAAAGGGATTGACCTCTTTATCTTTCAAAAAAACAAAAAATACAAAAAGGTTAGAATTAAGTAGTTGTTACTAATTTATGTCTTGAATTTGTGTCATGATCAAAAATTTTAACTATATTTTTAATTTTTTTAAAATTCCAGGTATCCATGTTGTAATCTGCTTCATTTAGATCACATCTTTTACCTTTATCTCTGTATTTCTTATTTTTTATGCTATAACTAGAAATCATGTCTTTGTTCTAAATGTTTTAAAGATGTAGTGTTTTTTTAAATCTATTGTCCATATTGTGTTGGTGTTTTTCTAATTTTCTTATAATTGGTAGAATAATATTATCTTTAGTATAAAATATAATTTGAAAAAATCAATGGTGGTGGTGGTGTCTTTAGAAAGAATTTACTATTAAAAGCAGTATTATCTTAAATGAAGTCCTATAATTGTTGACTACAAGAGATGTAGAATTTTATTTCTAATCTTGAATATCCTAATTAATATGTCTATAACATAATTCAGATATTTTTAGATATTGTGGATTGATTGAATTTGTATATTAGATATATGTGATATGTGTAGATTGATATTTGTGATTAGGTTTAGATTTTAAAAGTGTTGAAGCAAAAATTAAATTTTTTTTATAATAATAATTTTCTACTTTTTTATAGAAGTTGTATATAACACATATAAATTTTTTTATATTAGTTCTTGTTTATAGAAGAATATAAACAAGAACTAATATAAAAATAAAAATAAAAATGCAAAAAAATCAATACTATTTGAATTATTTGCTGTAAAAAATATCAATAATTTTACAAAGTTAAATATTTTAATATATTTGGTAGATTAAATATATATACACATGTATATTTATCTATCTATATATCTATATATAGTAATAACTATTTTTTTCTTGAAAAATAAGATTACTTATATAAAATTCAACAACCATTAATTGCTTTAAAAAAACTTGTAATACTTTAAATTTTATAAAAAAATTTTAAAAAAATTAACGTTAAAATTTTATATAGTGTGTTTTTATTATAATTAGATTAAATAAGATGGAGCATCATTTTCTTTCCTATAACCTATTCTTATTATAAAAATATATCTAAAAAGACATATAGATCCAATTTCTATGTTATCTAAAATTTAGAGCAACTAACTATAATATAATTATGCCTCTGTTTATAAATATATATAATTTATAAAAATACTTTAATTTTTTATCATTTTAATATTATCTGGACACTAACTAGCAGAACTATATAACATAAGTTATATGTAAAGGTATAATTTTCTAATAAAATCTAATAAATTTTTATTATATTTTTTAAAGTATGTTAATTTCTATAAATTCAAAAATTCAAAAATAAAGAATTTACAATTTATAGTATAATATTATCTTTCTATTAAAATGATTTTTTTACAATCCTTAAAATATTTTAACATCTAAAAATTTAATATCAATACAAATAATTTTAAGAAAGTATGTATATTTTAAAGTAATTTAATTAAAATAATATAACAAAACTTGTTTATAAAGATTTGGATATAATGTATAAGTAGAGATTATAAAAATATTATTATAGAAACTTTAAAATTCTTATAACTAGTAAAGTTTTCAATCACTAAAATAACAATAAAATAAAATTAATGTGCATCTTAAACTAATTATTTTACTATATATCTTTTTTTTATTTTATATATATATATATATATATATATATATATATTAAAGGTAATAATATTTTTTAAAAAATTAAAAATCAACTAAAAAGCACGATTTCATCTTATTTGGCCTCAAATAAGATTAATTTTATTAAATTTAATATTTTAGCTTGTAAATCAATAGTTTGATATTTCAAATACACCACCATCAATTTAACTTAAGCTGGTAGATTTTAACATCTTTATATAAAATTTAAGATCAACAAGAACAATAAGCTTGATATTACAAAGAAAGATATGCAAGAAATTTATTTATAGAGCTCTTCTAACATCAAAATAAAAATCACAAGCAATCTTAGCCAAAAAGACACAATCTTATAAAAAATTAAGAACAAAAAATATCTAAAATAAATTGATCCAAGTAATAATTTAAATATTAGTATTATTTTAAAAATTAGGTTTAGTTTCAACTTTAAAAAAATATTATTATTATTTTTATAAATTTCAGATAAAAAATTAAATTCTATAAATTATTATTTCTATTTCTAGTCTTCATATTCAAAAAAACAAACAAAAAACTTTTATAAAGAATTTCATTTTACTTTTAATTTATTTCTATTTTCAGTCCAATTGGTTGTAAATTTTAATTTTAATATATTGTAATAACATATTACTAAAATGGGAAATCATAAAAGGATATAAATCTCATTTTAAAAAAAAAAAAAAAAACCAATTCTGTTGATGGCTCTCAACTACTTCTTCTGTCTTTAAAAATTATTTGTAATTAAGTTTTATTTGACAACATTTTAAAGTAATATATTTTAAAGTTTTATAAACTAATTTAGTTAAGATTTCAATTAGGAGTAAAATTTACTAAATTATAATAAATATATTTATAAACTACTATATACATATTTACACACATGCACATGAAATAATATATATATATATATATATATATATATATATATATATATATGTATTTATATTTTTTAATATATAAATTATGTAATTTTTTGACTAAAATAGAATTAACATAGCACCATTTTTATAAGAATATATCAAATATTATAAAGAAGTTTTATTGGAATTTTATTGAAAATATATTTTTTGCTTAAGAATTATACTTATTCTATGTGTGTTAGTATATATATATATATATATATATATATATATATAAAACTATGTAAACTAAACTAAAATAAAATAAATAAAATAATATATTAGTAGAAAATAGTTATGATTTGGAAAATATCTTGCATATTTTTTGAAAATATATTGAGTTTAGTTAATTAAAAAAAAAAAAAACTAGAACTTTCTAAAAAAAATACTTAGGTCATTATTTTCTTCTCAATAAAAGATTTATTTATTATTTCATAATAATAGTTCATACCATAAAATAAAAAGCTAAATTCATATATTTTTAAAAAATTTAGAATATAATAAGATATGGAGTTTTAAAAAATCTTATTTAACATAGAAAATTATATATACATATAATATTTTATTAAATTAAAATTAAAATCAAAATCATTAAATTGTTACTATCTTTATTTTGTAAGTTATAATAAACAAACATAAAATTTAAAATAATAATTAATGTATATTAATTTTTATGATTAATTTTTAAAAATTATTATAATAATAATTTACAATAAATAAAAATTAAAATACAAGTCTTACTAACATCTATATTTAAGTTCTATTAAAATTATGAATAAGATTAAAACACTAGCTAAATATATTTTTATTATTTATATAAGATCAAACAAATTTCAAATACTGGAAGTTGCTGAAAATGCTACCAATGCAAAGTATAATTCTTATGCTTATTTAAAATATTATCATATAAAATTTGATATCTTTTTAAACAAACGAATAAAATATTAATAATAATAAAAATTTAAAAATATATAATTATTAATGTATTATTGTATATAAAAATTCCACAACATAAATCAATAGTTATATAAATAAATTCCTTAAAAAATAACTATTGAATTGTCAAAATATCTTATAATACATTATATAAATAAGTTCAAGCAAGATAGTTTTGAATACATTATTTATTATAATGCAAATTTAAGTGCTTTATATTTTAAATATTGTAATTAGTTTTTCATTAAATTTTATTTTAGAATTAATTTAAATTTTTTTAAAGTTAATTTATAAATATCAAAATACTCTTAATATTTAAAATAATTTTAAACATAATATATTTTTAGTTTTTTTCTTTAATTGGTGGAACTTATAAATTATATATAAATTGAATAAAATATATTTTATTAAAAATTTAAATATTAGTAACAACATTACAAATGCTCTTAGATGTTTTACAAAAAATCATGGCATTACATTCTAAAAACTGGTTATTTGACTTTTACAGATATATGCAAATGCATATGTTATAGTTGGCGGACGAGTTGATGATATATTTTTAATTATTAAATTTACTAAATAGATAAATAAAAATCAATATTGTGATTTAGAATGCATAACTTGAATTAAGAATAAAGATTTAAGGTTAAAGTAATAGAATTTTGATATAATATAAATGCAATGGTTTTGGTTTTGATACTAGATTTGGCATTTGAATTTCTTCTTTTGATTTTTAAAAAACTATTATTTTATATCTATTATTAAAGATAATTTAATATATTATAACTTTAAAAATATAATTTGTCAAATAATATGTATAGAATATTATAATATATTTTGAATAAATTTTTTAATAATAAATAGACTTTTAAAATTACATATAAATATAATGGAGAATGATTAAAAGATATTAGAGTTTTTAATTAAACTAATATATAAGAAAGGCATTGACAAGCTAAAAACAATCTTGATTTTATCTCTATGTACATCAATAAAATATAATAAAACCTTTTAAAGGATTATAAAACTTTGCAAAATTATAAGACAATGATAGATACAAATAAATTCTAGACAAAATTTTATTGACTACATGATATATCTAAACACACTTAAGAATTTGATGTGCTTTTAAAAAGCTTCCATATTGTTTCATAAAAGAACTCATTAACTTATCATAGTTCTATGCATTTCTACTTATTTTGATTTATTTAAATAATTATAAATATATATGGCACTTTTAATCTTATATTTATTTTAAATTTTATATTTTTATATTTTATTCATGTGCCAAAATATTTCTTACAAAATTCTAAGAAAGTATAAGAATAAAATTTATTTTTATCATTTTTTCTTTAAAAGATTTTTATGAATCATTAAATTTTTTTTCCATCATCTAAATATTTAAATTAAAGCCTCGCCACTTGTTATTATAAATTATCTAAAAGTATATTTTTTTAATCCATTAAAAAATATATTATTAAGTATTATATTTATTTAAGAATAATTTCTTTTTTATACTCTAAAACTAAAATTTTATATTTGAAAAGGATAATTGTATTGAATTTAATATTTTTATTATTAATAATAAAATATATATTAAAAAATTATAATAAAAGTATTTTTTTAAAAATTAAAATTATATTTTTTATATATTTAAAGATATAAATATTTTTAGAAAAATTTACATTTATATATATATATATATATATATAATTATTTTTTATGAATATAATAAAATATTATTAAGTAATAATCTCTTAAATTTAGTTTGTAGATATATTTTAATATATTAATAATTAAAGGGTGTTTTACTACTTTTATGACTCTCTATACATATTAAAAATATTTAAAAAATTCAAATTCCTAGATATATTCCAATTATTATGTTAAGAAAAATTATATATATATATATATATATATACACATGAATAATTTTTGTTACACTATATCTTTACTTTAGAAAATCTATTAAATTTCTTAATTAGTAATCATGAAGAGTTTTTTTATGGTACATCAACCAGTATCATTTAAATTTTTTTATAAAATATATTATTTAAAATATTTTTTTGGTTATGTCTTATTGATAGCACATATTACAATTTAATTCAGAATAAATAAAAAAAGTAATTAATTTGCTTAAATCTATAAATAGATTTTATTACTATTCTAACTTTAAAAAATATACCACCAATTTTTAATCTAAGAATTTTAATCATTCTTTTTTTTACTTTGATTTATTTAAGATGTGAATGCCTCTTGTAAACATTGTTTTTTTATTAAATTAAAATCTTTTAAAGTTTACTTGTAATCTGCTTTTTGAATCTTTTTTTAATTTTTTTAATTTTTAATTTTTTAAAAATTCTAAAATTATCTTTTAGTATTGAACCAGTTCTAAATTTTTTGTTTTAGCACTTCTGAAACCTATCAAGCATTTCTTTATAAGCTATACATATCAAAATTTTATAAATTATTTAGTAATTTATAAATTCTTATTATTTTTAAATATTTAAAAATAAAAAATATCTTGGTTTATTTAAGACTACTAAAATCAAAATTTTCTTATTTAAGATTATATATATATATATATATATATATATATTTTTTAAAATTCTTACTATCTTAATATTATATTTTTATTAATTTTAATATAGTAGCCATATTATGTTTATTATATATATATATTTGATTTAAATTTTATACTTTGAATGTTTTTTTATATATTCTTCTAAATTCTCACAACTATTTTACTTTTTGACTTTTGAAATATTTTTATTAACATCTATAAATATAAGCAAGACTTGTATTATTTTAAATTACTATAGATAAACTTGTATACTCTTCTTGACATAGAATAAAAATTTTGTAGCAAAGTTTTTAGACTTAAATAAAAAAATTATCTAAGATATAAAAAAAGATGTAAAGATATTTATTTTAATTTTAGAAAACTTGACTTTTTATAATTTAATTCTAAAAGATTATCTCAATGAAATTATTTTGCATAGATGTTTCCAAGTTTTAAATTAAGTCTTACATATTTCTTGGTGGCTTAGTATATTTGAAAAAATATATAATTATGTTATATAACAAGCTTGTAACATTATTTAGAAAACCTTTTAGTGGATGTTTTAGAATCTTAAGATAACTTTAAGATAGATTTAAATTGACTTATTATTTTATATTTTTATTTAAAGATACGGATATATATATATATATATATATATATATATATATATATATTTAATAATTTTATTTAATATAATTTTTTTTATATAGATATTTTAAAATTTTATTAAAATGCTAAAAACTACTTCAATTGGAGTTATAAGCTAAAACTTATTGGTCTTTATGAGTTTTGGTAGAACAAAGAAATCTTTCAATATATACCAAAATATATATATAACTCTTTTAAGTTTCTTATAATATTAAAATTAAAAGTCTTTGTAAGCATTATTAGGGATAAAAGTCAATAAATTAGCAAATAGATAAGAAAAAAAATACAAAACTAGATTGGTTTCAAGAACAAAGAATTAGACGGTTAACAAAAATAAAAATTAGATTGATATTAAGAAACAAGACAACAGTTTGAATTGCTCTAAGTTTAATATTATCAAGACTAAGGTATATCTTAGTCTTGCCTCTTATTTATATTACAAGGTCTATGTGCTATCAAACCTTCTAAAAAAACTTCTTCAACTTAATGGAAATACATATAAAAGATTCTAACTATAAAAGAAACTAGGATGTTTTTAGAAGTCTATGAAGCATCTATATAAGTTTCTAACAATATCTTAAAAGATTTTAGAAGGTTCTAGAAGACTAAAGACGATTCTAGAAGACTACTGAAGGTTCTGGAAGATTTTAGAAAGTGATAACTTGGAGTATGTCTATGACATCACCTCCTCTTTTAGCAACAAGTTTTACAAGGAGCCCAAGTATTTTGATGAGCAAATCACATGTATAGAAAATCTAAAAATTGTTGGAGTAGAGAGGCAACATATTCTGTTATTTGTTCATTAGTAACCGGTTCTATAAGATCTTTGAGATGGCATCAATGATCTCTAGATATAACTTATGTTGTATCAACATCCCATCCAAGAATTTGCTCTTTGATAAATACTTCAAAATATCCTCCAAATATAATTTTTGAACCAACTGAAGTCATTCTTCCAACCTTAAGGAGTATCATTAGAGCTCACACATTTGAATTAAGATTTTTGTAATGAGGCCATACCTCTAAAGATTCCAAACATGGCCTTACTTGGTGTTTAAACACTCCTTCTTCACCTTACCTATGTTCTTTAAATCCAATGGATTGTAAAATTTAAAATGATTCACTTAGCACTTGTACGGCAGAAGGATCTTTTAGCTCTTGTTTCTATAAGTTCCTCAAAATATAAAGATTTGACATGATAGTTAATAAACTTCTAGCAGAATCTATTCTATCTTTAAAAAAATAACTATATACAAGTGAAGGTCTTAGTATGGCTCTCTCCCTCTTATATTAGTCTTCTATTGTTAATAAAAAAGCGTCATTTAGAAGCCAAGAAATGTTGGTATTTACAAATTCTTCAATGGTGATTACATCTAGATTTTCTAAGATATTGTTGATGAAATTCATAAACTTTCTCACGTGCATTTCTAAGATTATCTAAAGGTTTTTATATTCTTTTGCTAACTCCATAGCCCTTTCAATAGATGAAATATTTTAATCATCTATATTTTATATGCAAATCCAATATTTTATCCATTTTATATTCAAACTTCTAATTGATTTCAACTAAGATTGGTAATAGAAAAACTCTTCCAACAATATTTGATTTGTAAATGATTTTCAAAAACAAGATATGAAAAATTAGATGAATGTATATGCTATTTGATAGTTTAAGATGGAAATTTATTAAATTTACTTAATATAGAATTATAAATAGTTTAAATCTTTAGTAATCTAATTTTTATGATAGTCAATTTGTTTCTATATTTTGTCAAAGTAGACAAACACAATTTCCTATCTTGAACTTTGGTTGGCTCTTGTGATGGATGTTTACACAGTCTTTATATTGATCTTGAATCATTTGTAGTTAGAATTTTAATTTTTTATGGACAGCCTTCAAGTAAGTAGTTAAATTTTCTACATCAAAACTTTCTATATCTTCAAATTGAAATGGATCTACTCTAAAGTGGTGTCCATAGTTTGAAAAGAATGGAGTTTGCTTTGTCAAAGAATATTTAGTGTTATTATATGCAAACTCGGTTAATGATAGGAGATCCATTCAATCCTCTTATTGGTAATTTATACTATAACAAATTTATTGTTTCAAGATTTGATTCACTTATTCTATTTGACCATTGGTCTTAGGATCATAAATTGATGAAAGATTGACCTTGATCTTCAAAAGTTGAAATAATCTTCTCTAAAAATTTAATACAAATTGCGGTCTTTGGTCCAAAATAATGTCACTTGGAAGGCCATATATTTGATAAATATTATCAATAAAAAACTTGGCCATTTTTTTTTTCAAAAATAATCTTATTGCACGAGATGAAATAAGCAATCTTAATAAGACAATCTATTACAATAAAAATTTAGTCTTTGCCATTAGAAATCGAGAGATTTATAATAAAATCCATGGATAATGATTGCCATGGACTTTTAAAAACTAGAAGTAGTTGAAGAAGTCCATATAATTGGTACCTTAAGATCTTTGCTTAGGCACAAATTTTAGATGATTGAATAAATTCTTTCACCAATTTCCACATTTGAGGCCACAAATAATGTCTTGTTATTAATTCCAAGGTCTTATTGAAGTCAAAATGTCTAATTTCTGGAAGGTCATGTTGTGTTTGAAGAATTTGAAGTCTTACAGGATCTAAAAGAATAGACAAGAAATTCTTAAAATACAACAATCCATCTTTAAATTTGAAATTATTATTTTCTTCTATTTTTATATTTTTTAGATGTTGCTAAATTCTATCTTTAAATAGATTTATCTTCATTATTCTCTAGATTTTTGACTTAAAAGATATAAATATTGAGAAAGGATATTTGATTTTTTTTGAAGTTTTTTTAGACAATATATAATTATAAAATAAAATGAAGATAATGATATACTCTATTGTACTTGGTGGCAATTTAAAACTTGGATATTCATAAAATATTTCAAATTTTTGTAATCAATATCTATTGTGATCTTGTATTGAATTCTTTCTAGCAAATGGCACCATTCTTTAAAAGCATTGACAATTGTCAATAATTCTTTATTATAGATCTCGTAATTAATCTCTATAATTAAAAATTTTCAAAAGCCAAATGCTATCAAATGAAATTGTCCATCATCACTAGTTTAAAAGAGTACAAATCCAAGTACAAAATTTGAAGCATCTATTTTTAAAATGAATGGTTTTGTTGGATTTGCACAAATAAATATATGAGCTAAAATAAAAGATTCTTTTAGCTTCTTGAATGCTTTTTCAGTCTTATCATTCCAAATAAATTTTTCTTTTGTTATAAGTCTTGTTAATGAAATTGCAATCTTGGAATAATCTTTGACAAAAATTTTATAAAAATTTATAAATTTTAAGAAATATTATACATCTTTGATTGATAATAATTGTTTTTACTTTATAATAGTTTGTATGTTCTTTTGATCCATAGAAATCTCATTTTTAGAAGTAATATATTCCAAAAATTTAACTATACTAACCTTTGGCTCCTTCATGACAATCCTTGGAATTTCTATAGGGATCATATACATAGCTTGTCTACCACCTACTTCCTTCAATTGAATAATCTTTTATTGTAAATTATAAATCTTCCGTTTAGTTTCTTTGGATACTAACTCCATTTGTGATTCTTTTTTTGGATTTCAAAAGAATATCATTTTTTCTCGTATACTATTCAAAAGAATTCAAAGATCTGTAAGAATCACCACTCTATTCTTTGTTTGTTAAGATGCTCCTTCTATGACTTGATCTATTTCTATATTAATAAAGAAAAAATTAACAATATTTTAATATAATATTTTTTATATTAAAAAAAATATTACTAAATAATATTAATTTAGAAGAGGATAATTTGCAACCTCTAAAATATAATGATATATCTTAAAAAAAGAATAATCTACTTTTTGCAAAGAAAGATCAAATTGCAATAGATAAGCATATCAATCTGGAAGAGAATAATCCACACTCCTCTAGAACGCAATAATATCTTTAAGAAGAAGGATAATCTAATCTCTATCAAGAGATCAAAGCTTTGATATGATTATTTAGTAATCTTATCAAATTATCAAGAATATAAAATAATAGATTAACAAATGGACAAAGAAAAGAATATAAAATTAGATTAATTTTAAGAACAAAGAAATAGATGATTGATATCAAGAAACAAGACAATACTTTGGATTGTTCCAAGACTTGTGTTGGCAAGACTAAGGTATACTTTGGTCTTGTCTCCTATTTATACTACAAGGTCTATGTTCTATCAAATCTTCTACAAAAGCTTCTTCAACTTGATAGAAATACCTATGGAAGATTCTAACTATGAAATTATTAAATTAAATAAATTATATATAAAATAAAAGTTTTATTTAAATATATAAATAAAAACTAGTATCTTTATATAAATATAATTTTATTCTTTATTTTATTTCTTTATATAAATATAATTTTATTCTTTTTTATTTCAAAAATATAAAAATTTATATTTATATATTTTAAATAAATATGTCAGCATATATGTAAATAAAATTTATAATATTACACATAAGACTTATTTTATAATAATATGGCTTTTATCTTATTAATATTATAAAATATAATTATGGCTAAAATTAATATTTATAACAATCTATTTAATCCAAGTTCTTCTAACTTGCAATATTATCCAACACCAATATTTAGATGCAACTCTAGAATTATACTTGAATAAAGATCCAATAATAATGTCAAAGCCTTTACTAATTGTCTTTATATACTAAATCTATTTTGGACTCCTATTCTTCTAAGTCCTTAATTTTATAATATTTTAAAAATTTACAAGATAATTATTTATTCTTACAACTTTCAACTTTTGCATTCTATTCAATTTATATTTCTAATTGACTTTTGTTCAATACTAACTTATATTATGATTTTCTATCCAATTGTATTTAGTCTAAGTCTTCACCTTCAATTTGTTGTACAATATTTTAAGAAAACATCTTGAATATTAAGTAATTGCACAATTTTATATGTAATATATAATGAATAGATTTTTATATTTTAGAAGAGAAGGTGAGAGGTTACAACTTTTAAAGCTTGTAATTGGTTGAAAACAAGAATCCTCACTTGGTTAGATTTATACTTTAAAAAATCAACTAGGAAGCTATAAGAAGAAAAGATGAAATAGAATACATTTTTTGCCTATATAGTATGAATAGTATTGTCCTTTAGAATTTGCAATAGGTCCACCTCAATGAAGTTGTTTTTTATAAAAATTTAAGAGTATGTATTCAAATTTGTTAATAAAATCTATTAAAAAGTAAAGAGATATATTTTTATATTTTTTATGACTATTAGAATCAAGGTACAACTTGCCATATGTAGTGTCATATTATAAAAAAAAAAAAAAAAAAAAAAAAAAAAATTAACCCATTTCATTACTTCTTCTCACTTTATTATATCTCCGAAGTTTGAAGCTTTTAAAAGAAATTTTTTCTTCACCAAGCCTCGAATCTCTATAAGATTTTTATATCATAGCATTTAAATTAGACTTTTAGATGTATAGACCTACTAAATTTATCAACTCCTAGATATGCCACTCTAAAGAAGCCTACAAATCATGAACCAAAGATGAAGAATGATGCTGAGCATATTTTTCCCAATCCTTTGATTTTCACAATCAAATAGCAAGTGGCATGTCCGTATCTTTTTCGTATTTCATATTGCAAAAGCAAAATCCCAATTGACTCGGTTCAATCCAACACATCCCTCCTTCCAGTCTACATGCAAGCCTATAGAACTGAAACATACTCACTTACATCAAAGTAGGTGTTGATTTTGTATATATGTATATATATAAATTAATGCTTGTAGTTCCTGATGTTTTTGTTTTATACTGATGTCTTGGGGTGGATTCCAAAGTCTCTTGCCTCTGTGGCAGAAAGGCCGGCGCGCAGGGGCCACTGCAACGAATCAGAGGGAACGGCGACGGAGCAGGCTTTACATAAACCTCGAGCATTCCGCCAGGCACTGCAGCCTCCTCCTCCACCTGCAAGTCCAAGGCTCAGACTCCCCCCCCCCCCTTTCCATTGCCCCACAGCTCACGCTTTTCTAAGAAAACTGGGTCGCCCTTTTTCTGAAGCCAACAGGAGTCTCATGCCCTGGTTTCGCCGCTTGCTCGAATACATGGTGCCAGTGCTCTGAAATCCAGAGCTAAAGCCGCAGTTATCGTGGGATGATCCCTCTGTTGTAGCTCTAGATTCTCCCCTTCAACGCCCATAGAGTTTCGGACTGCCTGCGACGGCTCGTGCAGTTCCCACCAGCTCACCTTGCTCGACTGGCAATGGGATGGTTCCACCGGGATTAGGCCAGCATTCATGGCACCAGGCGAGCAAGATTTGCGTGAGGAGATCGAGCCGGGTGCGTGTGCGTTACCAACGGTGACTGATAACAGTTGTTTCATGGTACCAGGGAGGGGTCCCTGAATTGGAACATGGGTGGAGAGCGTTGCAGGGGGAGCTGGCTTAGCCTGCCGAACAAGAGCAAGGCCGCTGATTCTATAGGACGTGATGCAGGACGCATTGAATCTCCCAGGAAGAAGCTACAGAAATTCGAATTGGATGATCAGTGCAGTTTCGTGCACCGGAAACCTCGATGTCAGGCTGTCACCAGGCTCTTTCGCTGAATTACCCCTAGAAAGGGCGCTTTGCCGATGGACAGAAACAATGCGCATAAATCGTTCATCCATAGCTGCGGATGGGGCTGCCCCGATAAACGTGCCCGACCAGGGCTGCCCGCAACCAGCTTGCCCGCCCAAGGCCGCCCCAAACAACCCTGCCCCCGTCCGGCTGCCCAGAGTAAGCACGCCCTGCGAGCATAAAATGCATGGTAGAGATCATTCTTGTCTCTCCAAATTGCATCGATTCTCTGGCGCGATTTGACATTAGTCCCCGGCCCGGACCGGACCGGTAAGTCTCTTCTGTTTTTGTTTCTGTCTCGATGTCCTGTCTGTTGTTTATTGTATTTGTGCTTGTGTGTTACTGTGTGCATTTGTCTGTGCAGGGCTCTTCCACTCGCGGGATGAACTGCCTTCCTTTTGTCGTCGATGTTTGGCACCGTGTTCTGATGTTTGGCACAGTGTTTTGATGTTTGGCACCGTGTAGTCGATGTTAGCTTGTGTATCGTACTTCTAACATTCTGTTGTACTGGTTGCAGAAGGTGTGCTCCACTCGGCCGGACGCCTTGGAATACGAGATGTTTGTGTCTTTGTGCAGAGCCCTTCGATTCCAAAACTAAACACAGTTTAGTGTTTTTAGATATAACGACGAAGTTTTTAAAAAAAATAACTGACGACGCACAGTCCCGCGTGGGGCTGTGCGTCGTGAACTTTTCAAAATAATCAATCAAGAATTGACGACCATTGCCCATTACCCACTACCCATTCTGTTTTCTTCTTGCATCGGTGCCGTCGCTCTGATGCGAGGGAAGAGATCTTTTCTTCTTGCATCTGTGCGTCGCTTCCGAGCAAATTGATTGAGTGGTGTTGCAACTCAGTTTAGACATGCTGCGACTTATAAGTAATTGTACAAAACATACACCCAAAATCTCCACACGAGAACACCACCTACGTTGCACAAGATCGTAAACCCAACCAACAGTCCTTCAAATGCAGTTGGCTACAGCAAGATGCTTGTAAAACTCGCGGTGCTCATCACCACGATTTCGCTAACTCAAGCTTCTCGATACCAAGTTTCCGGCCCTGTTGAAGAGGAGGATCTAGTATTACAGTGCAGTTGGAACAGTGTTCGACCACTGTGGTTGAGCTATGGTGTTCGGGGTTGCTTTATCTTCCAACAATTCCATGCTACAACTGCAGCTTCATCACATGCCTTGGCTTGTTTTGAAACCAGTCTGAGTGGGAACTGCAACAGCCAGGTGCTTTCATTCTTCAAACGTAAACAGACTTCATCAGATTGGCACTAAACTTCCTCAATCTTCCTGGCAAATCTCATGTCGTTGAAATAGTAACCGGTGCAGAAACATGAAATTCAACGATATGTTGCAAGCTCTGGAAGATATTTTACAAGTTTGTA
The DNA here is from genome assembly GCA_036785485.1 of Physcomitrellopsis africana. NCBI lineage: Eukaryota > Viridiplantae > Streptophyta > Bryopsida > Funariales > Funariaceae > Physcomitrellopsis > Physcomitrellopsis africana. Next base: position 29,015 of record JAWRVF010000495.1, on the reverse strand, counting down.
TACAATAATTGTATCATAAGTAAATAAATATTTTCATAAAATCAAATTGGTATAGATATGATATGAATATATTTGTTCTTAAAATCCAGTAGAGAGTTGAAATTCTTAGACGAGAGTTATATTTACTCATATTTATCTTATTAACATTTTATTTAAACTAGAAATCGAGTATCATTGATGAATTAAATTTGCAGCGGCCGTGGCTATAACCAGCATCACGATTACAAAGAGCAATTACCTCTTTTTATACATCAACAGAAAAGATACTTAAATCATATTTAAACTTTTTAAAAAATCATGTTCAAAAAAATTATATAATTTTATTTAAGATTATTATATTCTTTTCTTATTTATTTTTAATTACAAGTTTCAATTACTACTCTAAGTTTTTATAATGTTAACTTGATATAATGTTTATATATAATAATAATAAATTCATTAAAAACACAATAATTTTATGTCAATGTGATAATATTATGTTTTAGTTTGCAATAGCACTTATTATCAATAATATGTACATTGAGAACTATGATCAAATATTTTTCCATGCTCCATTCTTCAAATATTTTTCCATTCTTCAAAGGAAATATCTTGTATTACTTTGATTGTATAATACTGGAATTTGTTTTACAAATTGTTGTTGCATCAATTGACTTGTTTGAAGTTATTCTTCCTTATCATGCATCCTGTCTTGATTTACTACTTATATGCTTAATATATCTACAATGGTTGATAATTAGAATTTGTGAAATAAACACAAACAAAAACACAAAAACAAATGAATATTCGTAAATGTTCCAAAAAAAAATAGAAATAAATAAACACAAACAAAAACACACAACCCAATTGCTGAATATATTGTGAATGACCATGACCCGACGACCTGCAACACTACTTATCTTACCGCTATAGAAGCAAAAAAACACACACAAATGTCAACATTCGGCCCCAGCACCACACTGAATGTGCGATTCAACTAAGATTATTACACCTTACAGCCAGCTGGGAGGAGCTGAGTTATACACATTGGAGGAGGAGGCATGAAATGTGTGAAGTTTTGATCGGTTTTGCCGCAGAATGAGTGGTAGAAGCAGAGGTTTGTCCTTCAAAGCCTCGCAGCAGCAGGAGTGGGAGAAGAGGAACGCAGCAGCAGGAGCAACAGGCTAGCACACCATTTCGATCTGCCCGGGCAGGTTGAAATGTTTTCGGAGAAACTGCCTGGACACACTGCCCGGACAGGTTGGTTTTTCCTGCTCAGGAGCCTACTTCTGCCCGGGAAACTGCCCGTGCAGATGTGGGATGACTTCCCTCATCCCACCTCGGATGAGATAGTTTACAGCCTGAGCCGGTTCTAAGGAAAGATCCACCCCAGCCGTCACCAGGTGGGGTCGAATCACCATCCTCGTTCCAGCTTGACTTCAGACCTTCCAGTCTTCATTAACATCGACATCAAGAGCGACGAAACATGCGACGTCAACGGTGAGAATGTGGAGCACTGTGGCAGTGACAAAACATCAATAATGGGAATGAATAGGAGGCGTTAGAGTAGCAGGATGGAATAGAGAAAATTTCATAAAAAATTGAGAAGCCAGTAGGAGAGAGCCAACACACAAATCACTAGAGAATGTAACTTATTAATAGGATACGAGGAAGATGGTCCATAATTTTAGGAGGACAGTAAATAAAGTCATGAAGGGTGAATCCTAAAGTCATAAGGTCCACCAGAAGGTGTCTTTTTTAGATGTCTTCATCTAGTTTTAGTAAGAGAAAAATTTACTATAGCTGAATGGGAAGGTAATAAAGACAAGTATGTGTCGTAATTGAAAGGAATATTTTTTACTATTGTGGAGGGATTAATAAAACAAATTTGCAAAATAGGAACCTAGCTTGCATTCTAACATTTTTACTTCATCCATTCATCCATACATATCTATAGACATAGATGTTGGGTAGCTACCTCAGATTTTGTCAACATCTTACTAATAGGCAACCAATTGTTGGGAGTCTCTAAAATATTGGTAAGAAGGGTGCAGAAATAAGGATTTGGTGTTTTAAAAAAACACACACACACAAAATCATTTCTGAGCAATCAGATAGGAATAAAGATTTGAGATTTATTAAAAGATTCTCTAAACTAAGGAGCTATTTAAATTTTTTATTCATCAAGTACTCATTTTTTGTTTAAAGTTTATATTTTCAAAGGCTTTTTTGGAAGTAATTAATAAAAATATATGGAGAGTGTTGTGTGTTTATATGCATTTATCTTTTTAAATAAATAATTCCTTTTGATTTTGGATTATTAAGTAGATTCTTTAATAAGAAATTATATATATTATATATATATATATATATATATATATATATATCATAATTAAAATATCTAAGTAAAATATATAATATAAAAATATAAATATGTTAAAATATCTTGAGAATAAATTTTATATATATATATATATATATATACATATATTTATTATTATAGTTAAGCTTTTTTTTTGATAAAATTTATTTATAAGGCAAATATGTGAAGGCCCTTCTAGATACAACTTTAGTAGATAGTGAAGGAATTTTGTATTCAATAGCATTTGTTGTCATAGATATTAAATTCAATGAAAATTGGAAATGGTTTCTTGAATAATTTGAAGAAGCTTTCTTACAATATTATATGATTGGCACACTTATGTTGCAAATGATCTTCTTTTTAGATCAATAAAAGAGAGTTCTTGAAGTTGTATAACTTATCTTTTCAAATGCTTTTTATGATGTATGTATCAAAGATACAAGAATACAGAGCAAGAGACTTGAACTAGAACCAAGTTTCAAGAAGAAACCAATAAAAACTTGAATTAAGCAGATGAATATACAAACAACATCAAGAAAGATGAGCTAGAACTCCAAAAGATGCATTGTTGAGATTAAAGAATTCTTCAGCCTTGACTCCGATATATATTTCTTTTTAGGATGCTTCTTGAGTGGCTTCTATCAAGCTAAGGAGCTTCTCGAGTAGCTTCTACCAACTAGGAAGCTTCTCAAGCTCCTTTTACTAACTATGAAGCTTTTTGAGCTACTTTCACCAATTAAGAAGCTTTTCAATTGACTTTCACTAATTCATGAACCTCTAGAATGTTTTAAAAGGTTCTATAAATCTCTAAGGTATATGTTTTTAATATCACCTCCTCCTCTAGCAACAAGTTCTAAGAGGAGCTCATATCTTCAAAAATCTTTTTATATATATAAAAAATTAAGAATATATTACATCAATGAAGCTATGTATTTTATTTTCCGTTCTTAAGCAATAGATTATATTAGTCCTAGAAGAAATCACCTATGGCCTTAAGCTAATACTTCTATTATTAAAATATTCTATTTAAGGATCTGATCTTCATTGCAACCTTCAAAATATCCTCCAAATAAGATCTCAAGTTTAGAAGGATTCATCTTTTCAAGCTCAAGTAATATCACTAAAGCTCAAGTATTGAAATTGAGACTTATATAGTTGGATGTTGCTCCTAATGGCTCCAGTTGTGATTGTATTTGGCCCTAAAATGTATTATCTTCACTTTATTCAATTAAAGGCTATAAAAAATGTACTGATATGTTTGAAGCTTGCATATAAGTGAATCTTTTAAAACTTGTTTTGCCAAATCTTTTAATACTTGAAGGTTTGATATAGTAATTGACTTCTTTCTACCACTCTATTCTATCTTGGAACAGATGATTGTATATTAATGAAGATTTTAGTTTAACTCTTTCTATCTTATGAGTGTTCTTTTGATCTAATCTTTACCAAAAAAATATTATCATATATGTTTGGATTTGTGGAGATAGAATCAATGAAATTCTTGTACCTTTTGAGGTATATTGGAGAGATTTTTAGCTAGTTTTTATTTGTGTTTATTGATATTATAGCCATGCCAATGAATAAGATATTATAAATTTTTTCACTTTTGTCATGAATCTAGCATCTTTTTGACCTTATATTCTTCATGATTTTCAATTTCAATATTAAATGGTGATTATTGTATTCTTTTTGGAATATATGATTTTTTACAAGACTCCAAAAGAGAAATATAGAAAATTGGATGTATTTGCATAAAAGATAGTAGTTCTAAGTAATATGTTGCTAGATTAATTTTCTTTTGGATAGAAAATAGTCTTAATCTTTAATTATTCAACTTATTGCATAGCCGCTTGGTTTTGATATTCTTTCAAAGAAGCCATACTTTATTTCTAATATAAAAAGTAAGGAGTTGATTCCTAAATTTACCTATAAACACCTTATAAGTATCTTGAGCTGCTTGGAATTGAATATTCAAGGTTGTTTGGTATTGCGATAGCTGCTTTGCAAATCCTTCAACTGTTGGATTATTGTTCTTTGGCATATTTCATAAATCAAGCTTCAAATGATATCCATAGTTAGAATAAAATAATATTTGTTGAATTGAGGCATAAATAATATTATTATATATAAACTTTGCTAATGGTAGATATGAGATCCAATCATCTTGTTGATATTTAATACTACATCATAAATACTGCTCCAAAACTTGAATAACTTATTTTATTTGGTCGTCAATTTGAGGATGGAAAGCCAAAAAAAGTTTAATGTCTATCTTCAATATTTCAAAAAGATATCTTTAAAATTTAGATATGAATTGGAATCCTTGATTGCATATAATATCATTCAATAGGCTATGATATTGATATATATTGTTAAGAAAGAGCCTTGTTGTTTCTTCATTAGACATAATCTTCTTACAAGAAATAAAATGAGGCATCTTTGTGAATTGATCAACCACCATAAAGATGCTATCCAATGAATTGGATGGCGATAGATCCATAATGAAATCTATTGAGATAGAAGATCATGACTATCTCGGAATAAGCAAGGGTTGTAAGAGTCCATAAGGACAATATTAAGGATTCTTAGACCTTGAACCGATGTTACAAGAGAGCACAAAGTCCTTCACAACCTTTCACAATTGAGGCCATTAAAATCTTGAGAAATAAGTTTGAAGGTCTTGTTAAATCCAAAGTGGCATACAACTGGGAAGTCATGGCAAGATTGAAGAATATGCAATTGTGTTGGTTCTTCTAGAATATACAAATGTTTTTTAAAATATAGAAGGTCTTTCTCAAGTTTAAATGTGTTAGCATTTTAATTGAGGTGACACTTGATATCAAGGTCCAAAACATCATTAGTGATTGTAACACACACCTTATTAAAGAAATTAGAGTCAATAAATATCAATGTAATAGTGGCGCATAGATGAAATTGCTTTAGCTTTAACAAAGTTACATATTGTTAATTAAATGCTACCTTTCTTACCTTTGGTATAAGATATGATCTTCTTGATAAAGCATTGGACAAACCTTATTGCTTCCTAGGTTGATAAGTGATGACAAAGTTAAATCAAGATAATGACATATTCTATTGAGCTTGGTGGCAATTAAGAATCCAAACTAATATAAAATATTCTAAATTTTTGTGATATGTGTATATAATCATAGGATACATTATTCTTTCAAGAAAATGATGCCATTTTTTAAAAAAATCTACAATAATAAGAAGCTCTTTATTGTAGATTTTATAATTAATTTTGGTAGCAAATTTTTTTTGAGAATAAAATATAACAAGATAGAGTTTATTGTCTATACCTATTTATGAAAGTACAACCTCTAGTGCAAAATCCAAAGCATCAATTTTTATATAAAATATTTTTATAAAATTTGAAAGCATCAAGATTGGAACCATTTTAAGGTCTTGGAATGCCTTTTTTGCTTAAGGCCCTCATTTCAACTTATCTTTGCATGTCAATTGAATAAAAGGAATGACAACTTAAGAGTAATTTTTGATGAAGATCTAATAGAAGTTAACAAATCTAAAAAAAATTATACGCCTCTCATAATCTTTGAAATGACCCATTACATAATCACTTCTATTTTTTTAGGATCCATCATTAAACCCTTAGTAGATACAATGTATCTCAAAAAATCCATCTTTGGTTAATGAAATATATATTTATCTAGCTTGGCATATAAATTTGCATCTTACAACTTTAATAATACCAACTTGACATGCCTCTTGTATTCATCTAGATTTTTTGAATACATCAAGATGTCATCAAAATAGATCACCATGAATTTGTCTAAATGCTCTCAATAGATGTTATTTATTAAATATTAAAAGATAGTAGTTACATTTGATAGTCCAAAAGGTATGACATTATATTTGAAATGTCCACACCTTGTCCAAAATGTGGTCTTTCATTAGTCTCTCTCCTTGATCCATTTCTAAATTATTTTTTCTATAAAAATCAAGATCTATCTTGATCTGTTCTAAGTTGTATACTCTATGAAGATCTTGGCTTGGCCGAGTTGTTTCAAAAGTTTTGAAATTAATGGTAGTGGATAATGATTCTTCATTGTTATCTTATTCAATCTTTGATAATCAACACACATATGTAAGAAAACATCTTTCTTTCTTATAAAGAATATAAGTGCACGTGCTACAGACTTGAAATATATGATGAAATTCTTTGCAAGGTTTTTATCAATATAATTCTTTCATGGCAAAAGCTCATTTTGAAAAAGATTATAAATTGGGCCAAAAAAATGATTGCATTCTTTCTTAAAGATATATAGTATAATTGTATGGTCAATGTTCTAATAAATATATCAATATTATTTTTTTAGAAAATATCTTAAAATTTGTTCTACTACTTTAAAATATTTATTGATGAAATCATATCTTTAGTTGGAATTGCATAGATAACAAATGATGTATTATAAAAGTCTTTGTTCCAATAAATAAAGACTTATCAATTCATGACTTTTTATGAAATTTTCTTGCAAGGATTTCTATTGAAAATATTATTCTTTGCAACTTCTAATATATAGATTTCATTTTTTCAACTAAAAAAATCCAAGAATAACAAGATTTAAAAAAATCTTAATAACATTGAATATAATTTAGTTGCTATGATCTATAAATGATACTTCTATAAGTATGGTTTTATGGGTGATATTATTAAAAGATAAGGATTGTTTATCTATTACCTCTACATGAACATGTTTGAATTTTTGTACTAGAAGAATTTTATGAAGCTTAGCAAATGTCTCATCTACAAAACAAGCAAATGCCTCTAAATCCAACAAGGCAATCATTTAAAGATTTTAAGGGCCAAAATACAAAGAAATTGTAAAATAACAAGCAAGTTGAATAAAAAGAGAGGAACTTGAAGAATTTTGTAATATTAAATTGTTCAATTGTATGGTCCCTATTATGGCTGAATATCTTTGTTTTCTTGAATGATTGTACTCCTAATTTTGGTGATGTATTGATTTTATTTTTTTGGACAATCGTCAATCTTGTGGTCTTCTTTGCCACAATACAAGCATAGACATTCTTCCATCCAATGCTTCTTTTTTTATAGACTAAGAGGTTTAAAACATATTACATCAAGTTATATATGTTCTATTTTTTAATGTGAATTTAGAATACTTGTCGATGTAGCAGGAGTGTATTAAATTGCATGTTATTTTATTAAAATCTATGAACGTTGATCTTGATGATGTTGGAATAATTAATTATTATATTTTACGCCTTAGGTGATATTTTCATTGAGTGATTATGGATCTAAAAGCGATAAATAGAATTGGCTTATTAAATCTTCTAATAGAATTCTAATAGAATTGGCTTATTAAAGCTTCTTTGTTTCAATTGATGTCCCACGCTAATTGCCTAAAATCAGATGGATAAATTGATGCAGAGTGTGCCCCTTGATGCAATACTCAAATCTTAAGTATTGTCCAATGAGCCTTGTCATATTCTCTAAAAGCTTCCTCAAATGCTTCCATGAAAATTTCAAAGTTGTTCAAAATTAGTAATTTTTTTTCAGATAAGAGAATAAACTATGGTAATGCTTGCTTTGTAAGCAAGGTGCCAACCAATCCAACCCGTGATTCTTTTGTTGGATAAGTATCAAGTTGTAGAATTGTTATCAATCAAATACGGTTGATAAACCCTTGAAACTTTGAATGCATACCATCATATTTTTCTAAAAGACTAATTCAAGGCTCTTTAAATTATTGAATTGGTAGATTTCTTTGGCATAGTATAGATATTACTACATCGTCAAGCAAAGAAGTTGGAGGTGGGTACAATCTATATTATGGTACTCCAAATATTGCATCGTCATGAAGTTTTGTAATAACTTCTTTAATCTTTATAATTTTAGCAAATAAAGTAGTGATATTATTTATAATGGCATCTAACTTGGACTTAAAAGATTTGATCATACTTATGTCTTGACCTCTAACCATTCTAAAAGAAAAAAAAATGATTCTTGACAGAGTAAAATTCACCTTTCAATCCAAGTTATAAGATGGCATCACTTAAGAATTGCTTGTAATTAGTGGTGTGAAGTGAAGGAAGAAAATAGCAAGAATAACAAGAATAACAACTATAAAACAAAAGAAGTAAATGGTATCAAGTAAGTACATAATTTAAAACTATATTATAGTTTATTCAATATATTTTTATCTAATAAAAGCTAAAAATAAAAATAAAGAATAAAAATTATATTTTTGAATAGATAATTTTTTTATATTTTTAATGATATAAAAAATATATAAATCCGAATTATTATGAATAAATTATGATAGTCCAAAGAAAAAAGATAAATAATAGAAAAGTTAAGTGGAAATGTTTTACCTCAAAGATAACTTGCTTAAGAGATCATGAATTTTAACCTCACCAAGGCTCATAAGTAGTGTAATAGAGTGTCCTAGGGATGCCACGAGGCCTTAGTCTTATTCTTCTACCTACATCTAATGTACCACAATCCATATGGGATTTGTGCACCTCCGTTCTTACAAGGACTAAATTAGCTGTTGGTCCTCCTATTTTCTACTAGTGAAACTCATTTTTTTATAATTTTGAATTCACCATGTTGTTTAAAAACATCCAATTAGCCTAAGAACTATGTATGGCCTTCAAATCTTGCTCCATTTCTTCATAATGGCTCCCAAGGTGGTAAAACTTATTTTTACTGAAATCTTTAAAATTATTCTAAAAATTCCTAAAAAATTCTAAAAAAATTCTAAATAAATTATAAAAATTCTTATAATATTTTTGAAATAATTTATCAATTTAAGACTATTTTATTCTATCTTGGTGATTTTTTATAATAATAAAATTAATTTAAATTAACTAAATTTTTTATTTTCTACATAAGTAATTAAAAAGACGTGAAATTTATTTCTCATGCTTTTTCTACCTATTAAGTAACATTTATATATTTTTAATAAGTGGCACATAGAATAGAAGGCCAATGTAGATATTGATTTTAATAACTAAATGCTAATTCTTATAATTAAAAAAAATACTAAATCAACTAAGATAATTGTCTCTAAGACTTATTAAGATCCTATTTCTTTTTCACTAATACTATTCTCCTTCATTTAGCATCATCTAAATACATCTTTACTTTACAATTGTAGTTTTGGCATTCTAAATTTATTCTTTTATTTTAAAAATAAGTAATGAATTAATTTGATGACTCACAAATTTATAAGAAGACAATATTAATTTAGAAGAGGGTAATCTACAACTTCTAAAATGTGTTAAGTTCTTTAAAGAGAGAAGTGATCTATTCTCTTACAAGAAAGATAAAGTTCTAACTACGAAGCTTCTCGAGCTACTTTTACCAACTAGAAAGCTTTTCAACCAACTTTCAATAACTCAAGAATCTCTAGAATGTTCTAGAAGATCTTGTGAACCTCTAAAGTATATGTTCTTAATGACATGCATATGCCATCCCATTAAGAATTTTAGAAAGAAGTTCAAGAATCTGAAAATGGTGAATTTAATGTAAAACACAACACATGCAATTATGTCCAATTTGTACCAAGATGAACTTGTAAATATTAGAATAATTTCAAAAAAAATTGCTACATGGATTAACAAGTTAGAGCCGAATATTTAGACAACAACATTTTTTAAAAGATATCAATATAATCATTTAATGTCCAATATAGCAAAATTATTAAACCAATGCTTAATATGAGTAAAAAAATCTACTTGTTTACAAAATGATAGAAAGGATTTGCAACTAGCTTATGATTTAATTCTCTAGCCGCTAAGATACAACTGCTTTATGGATAATAATGCTGACATCAAAGGCCAAAGATTAGTTTCAAAAGAACATCACTCTTGCTTAGCAATACAATGTTTAACATATAAATCACATTGGATATAGATGTATTAGAGGCAAATTAATTATATTGTTAATTTTTAGAGTGGCACTTGCATATATTGTGAATAGCAATATCTTCATATTTTATATAGAGATGTCACAATAATTCTTTTGTAACAAAAAATCAATTTATACAAGTACATATATAGGTGCTTTATAGCTACATGCTATACAAAGATATTGTTTATCATCTTTTGCATCAAAAGCTTTGAAAATTAAACAATATCTTATTAGAATTTAATTTGATAATGCTACCTTTGAACACAAGTAGCTCACTTAAACAACCAAAGAAGAAATGAATATGTACTAAAGATCTTAGGCGTATCAAACATATTGTCTATTGTAGCCATTGTAATAAACTTGGTCATTATATGAAAACTTGTTGAAAGTCTATTTAGATAGAATTTAATATTTTTATTTATTTTTTATATTTATATTATTAAATTAATTTTTTAAAATTAATTTTTAATTATATAATAATATTTTTTAAGCTTATTATTAATATTTTTTTTAAAAATATATATTTTAATATATATAATTATTATTTTATTTATTCTTCTTATACTACCTAGAATAAATCTATAAAGGGGGGGGGAGATTTGAACATGGAGAAAGACTAAATACATGAGATACACTTATTAGGATCATACAATTAACCGCTTCTAATTGGCAGAGTTTAATGAACACATAAACGTTCTAAATCAACCCCGTTCTCTTTATCTTCCTACTACTACATAGTCAAGAATAAACTTTTGTAACACTATCTCCCATAATTCTCCTATTATATTCTCATGTCTTCTTCCAATTTTATAACAACATGAAGCGATATTACATTGTCTTAACAAACTGTATACAATTGCTTCACATTTCAATCACTGGAAATAACTTCTCACTAAAAATCCATTCTTAGACTAATCACATCTCTAATATTTTCTTTTACTACTCAACTCTCACAGCTACTATGGCACAACATTTTCATTCATAATCAAACTACATTGATATTTTTAATCTTCAACTTCCAATCTGCCACATCAAATTCAACGATCAAACAACTTTATTTTCTTATTCATTCACATATAAATTAAATTTTCTATTTCATTACTATACTTCTCAATTTATATAGTAGACTCAATTGGAATGTATTCTGAATTCTCAACTATAGTCTTAACACAAAAGAAATAAAAAAAAAGAGGTAGCACCAAGCTTACCCTGGCTCTTGACTCTCACAACCGGGCCCCAATTTCTTCTTTCCTATTCTCTTTATAGTAAAAATCAAGATACCAACCATAATCTCTCTTACCTTAACTATCATGAATACAAGATAGCAAGTTAGCAAAGAAACAAAGAGAAGATTCAGAACTAGAATAATTTCAAGAACAAAGAATTGGATGGACAAGAACAAGAGACTAGATTGATATCAAGAACAAGGCAACACTTTGGATTACTCTAAGACTTATGTTGGCAAGATTGAGGTGCTCATTGGTCTTACCTCTTATTTATACTATAAGGCCTATGTCCTATTGAACCTTCTAAGAGTATCTTAGAGCATTCTAGAAGCTTGAAGAAGGTTCTGGAAGATTATAGAAGATTCTAGAGGATTCTTAAAGACTATAGAAGATTTTTAGAAGACTAAAGAAGGTTCTAGAAGGTTCTAAAAAACTATAAAAGATTTTAGAAGATTACGAAAAGATCTAAAAAGTGGTAACTTAAAATATATCTGTGACATCATATCTTCTTCTAGCAATAAGTTTCACGAGGAGCCAAAGCGATTTGATGATCAAATTACATACCTAAGAAATATAGAATTCATTGGAGTAGAAAAGCAATATATTCCATCTTATGTTCGTTGATTATCAATTCAATAGGACCCTTGAAATGTAGTCGATGATCTCCAGATATAACTTTTGTTAAACCAATGTCCCATTGAAGAATTTGCTCTTTGTTGTGACCTTCAAAGCATCCTCTACACATAATTTTTGGTCTATTTAGAGTCACCTTTCCAACTTCAAGGAATATTATCAAAGCTCGGGCATTTGAATTGAGATTTTTGTCATGAGGCCGCATCTCTAAAGACTCCAAACGTGGCCTTACTTGACGTTGGAATACTCCTTCTTGGCCTTGTCTATGTTCTTCAAATCCAACAGATTGTGAAAGATGCAATGATTCTTCAACCGCTTATATGGCACAAGAATCTTTTGACTCTTATTCATGCAATTTTCTTGAAATACAAAGATTTGACATAATAATTGATAAGCTTCTAGCAAGATTTATTCTATCTTAGAAAAAATATAAGTGTAGGTCTTGGTGTGGCTCTCCCCTTTTTATATTGGTTTTCTATTATTGATAGAAAGCATCATTTAGAAGCCAAGAGGTATTGCTGTCTATAAAATCTTCAATGGCAATTGAATCTAGATTTTTTAGGATATTGTTGATGGAATTTACGAACTTTCTAAGGTACATTCTTGAGATTATCTAAATGTTTCCATGTTCTTTTGCTAATTCCATAGTCCTTTCAATAGATGAAATATTCCAATCGTCCATGTCTTATACGTGAATCTAGTATTTCATCCACTTCGTATTCAAGTTCTTGATTGACTTCAATTGGGATTAGTGGTAGACCAGTTCTTTTAACAATATTTGATTTATAATAGGTTTCTAAAAGTAAGATATGAAAGACTAGGTGAATGCGTATGCCACTTGTTAATTCAAGATGAAAATTTATTGGATTTATTTAATGTAGAATTATAAAAGGTCCAAGTCTTTGATAGTCTAATTTTTGTGATGGTTGATTTGTTTATATATTTTGCCAAAGTAGCCAGATACGATCTCCTAGCTTGAACTTTGATTGGTTCTTGTAATGAATGTCTGCATAGTCTTTATATTGATCTTGAGTCATTTGCAGTTGGAATTTTAGTTCTTTATGGATGGCTTTTAAGTAGGTAGTTTGATTTTTTGTGGTAGGGCTTTCCACATCTTCAATTTGGAATGGATCTCCTATCAAGTGGTATTTATAATTAAAGAAGAATGGAGTTTGCTTCATTGAAGAATGTTCAGAATTATTGTATACAAATTCAGCCAAGGGTAGAAGGTCCATCCAATCATCTTGTTGATAATTTATACTGCAATGAAGATATTGTTCCAAGATCTGATTCACTCATTCTATTTGATTGTCAATTTGAGAATGATAAGCTGATAAGAAGTTGATCTTGACCTTTAAAAGTTGAAATAATCCGCTCCAAAAATTTGATACAAATTGTGGTCCTCGATTTGAAATAATATCATTTAAAAGGCCATGTATTTGATAAATATTATCAATAAAAAGCTTGGTTGTTTCCTCCCTAGAAATAATCTTGTTACATGGGATGAAATATGCCATCTTGGTAAAACGGTCTACCACCACAAAGATTGAGTCTTTTCTATTCAAAATTAAAAGGTCTGTAATAAAATCCATAGATAATGATTGCCATAGGCCATTAGGAACTGGGAGGGATTAAAAAAGTCTATATAGTTGGTATCTTGGAATCTTTGCTCGAGTACAAATTTTGTATGATTGGATAAATTCTTTCACCAATTTTCATATTTGAGGCCACCAATAGTCTCTTGATATTAATTCTAAGGTCTTATTGAAGCCAAAATGTCTAGCTATTGGAAGGTCATGTTGTCCTTGAAGAATTTGAAGTCTTATAGGATCTAGAGGAACATATAAGAGATTTTTGAAATATAACAATCCATCTTCAAATTTGAAATTGTTATTTTCTTCCATATGTGTATTTTCTAAACATTGCCAAATGCTCTCTATAAATAAATTTGTCTTTATTACTTTTTGGATTTTCGTCTTGAGAGTTATATCTGTATGGACAGATATTGTCAATATCTTCAACTGCAAATTGAATGGCTTTAATATGACTAATTTTTGTTAGTCCACTATAATGTCTCCTATTCTTGGCGCAAGATATGATCGTCAAGAAAAGACATTTGATTTTCTTTGAAGTTTTCTTAGATGATATATAATTACAAAGTTGAATCCAGATAATGACATGCTCTATCGTGCTTGTTGGCAATTCAAAACTTGAGTACTCATAAAATACTCCAAATTTTTGTGGTCGTTATATACCATGATCTTGTGTTGAGTCCCTTCTAGCAAATGGTGCCACTCTTCAAAAGTATCAACAATTGCCAATAGTTGTTTGTCATAGATCTTGTAATTGATCTCTGTAGCTAAAATTTTTTGAGAGCGGAATGTTATTGGATGTAGTTGATCATTATCACGAATTTGAGAGAGTACGGATCCAAGTGCAAAATCTGAAGCATTCATTTCAAGAATGAATGATTTTGTTGGATCTGTGTGGATAAGTATAGGGACTGAAGTGAAAGATTCTTTTAGCTTCTTGAATGCTTCTTCAGTCTTGTCATCCCAAATAATTTTGTCTTTGCTTGCGAGTCGTATTAATGGAGCCACAATCTTGGAATAATCTTTGATGAAGATTTTATAAAAAATTACAAATTCCAAAAAATATTATACATCTTTGATTGATGATGGTTGTTTCTGTTCTATAACAGTTTGTATCTTTTTTGGATATATGGAAATCCCATTTTCAGAAGCAATATATTCCAAAAACTTGATTGATGGTTGATGGAAAGAGCACTTTTTCAATTTGGCATACAATCCGCTTTCTTGTAATTTCTTCAATATCTTGTGTACATGATGTTTATATTCTTGTTTGTTCTTAGAGAAGATCAAGATATTGTCCAAGTAAATGATTACAAAGTCATTTAAATATTCTTGTAAGATATCATACATCATATGTTGAAAGAGTACAGGTGCATTTGTAAGTCCAAAAGGCATAATATTGAATTTGAAATGTCTATACCTTATACAAAATGTTGTTTTCCATTGATCTCTTTCTTTAATCCTGACTCATTATAGATGCCTCTCAAATCAATCTTTATAATATACAATATCTTAAAGGACTTTAGCAAAAATCTCTTGTTTTAGGATTCTTATATATACAAGAAGTATAAAACATAATGTTGGATCCAAAGGTAGGAAGAGAACTTTTTCTAGTGCTTTAAGTTTGGAAGTGTCTAATTACAAGGTTCCTATTGTGACTAGATGTCTTTGTTATTTGACCTTTCCAATTGAACTATTATATCTCGTGCCTTGAATTCTCTAGACTTATTTGGATAGTTTGATGCCTTGTAATTGGATCTTTCATAATATAGACATAGATTCTCTTGCCAACGTCTAATCTTTTCTGTTGGTGTTAATGGCTTGAATTGAGTCGCATCAATCTACATAGGCTCAAAATATATTAATGGCTTCTCTAATACCCTTGAAGATATAGCAAATATACCTTCAAAGGTATTGTTGAAAATTGATTGTCTCTCTTGTCGTAATTCAAATAGGTGATTATCACAAGTAATGGCTTAAGCTATGAGTTCCTCTAAGCTTTCAATTCTTGGCATTGTGATCAATAAATTCTTTACATTATCTTTTAGGCCATAACAAAATCGAGTCATAAAGGCCTTATCATTTCAATCGAGATCACAAGTAAGTTATTGAAATTCTACGATATAAATCGCAATTGAATGTTGTTCTTATCGTAGATTTTGAATCTTTCTTTCTATCACCCTCTCTTGGTCACTATCTCCAAATACATCAATAAATCTTTCCATTAAAGCCTTCAAATTATATAGAATTGGAAAATTCTTTTCCAACAATGGAGCAAAGCATAATTGAGCACTTCCTAATAAAAAGGTGTCCACAAAAGCGACTTGGGTGAATCCATCTAGATAAAGAGAAGGATATAGTCGTAAGTAAAGTTGTACTTGTTGTACAAATCTTTGGAAGTTGGATCTTATTCCATCAAATTTGTCAGGCATACTAACTTTTGGCTCTTTTATAACAATCCTTGAAGCTTCTAGAGGAGTTATGTGCATAGCTTGTCTACCGCCTACTTCCCTCAATCAAATAATTTTTTATTGTAAATTATGAATTTTTTGCTTAGTTTTTTTGGATACTTGTTACATTTTCGATTTTTTTTTTGGATTGTGAAAAAATGCCATTTCTTCTCATACAATATCTAAAAGAGCTCAAAGATTTGCAAGAGTTGCTACTCAATTCTTTGTTTGTAGGGATGCACCTCCATTAACCTGATTTATTTCCATATTGATAAAGAAAAAATTGATAAGCCGTTAGTGTAGTATTTTCTATATTAAAAAAAATATTCTTAAATAATTAATTTAGAGGAGGATAATCTGCAACCTCTAAAATATAGTGATATATCTTAAAAAATGGATAATCCACTCATTTTGAAAAAAAATCAACTGCAACAAGTAAGCATATCAGTCTAGAGGGGGGTAGTCTATACTCCTCTAGAATACAATAGTATCTTGAAGAGGGGTAATCTATTTCCTATCAAGAGAACAAAGCTTTGATATGATTCTGTAAATAGTCTTGCCAAACTGTCAGGGATGCAAGATAACGAGTTAGCAAAGAAATAAGGAGAAGATTTAGAACTAGTTTCAAAAATAAAGAATTGGATGGACAAGAACAAAAACTAGATCAAGAACAAGAGACTAGATTGATATCAAGAACAAGGCAACACTTTGGATTACTCCAAGATTTATGTTGGCAAGATTGACGTGCTCCTTGGTCTTACTTCTTATTTATACTATAAGGCCTATGTCCTATTGGACCTTCTAAGAGTATCTTAGAACATTCTAGAAGCTTGAAGAAGGTTTTGGAAGATTATAGAAGATTCTAGAGGATTTTTAAAGACTATAAAAGATTCTTAGAAGATTAAAGAAGGTTCTAGAAGATTTTAGAAAATTATAGAAGATTCTAGAAAATTACAAAAAGATCTGAAAAGTCGTAAGTTAAAATATGTCTGTGACACTAACGACTTTTCCAAATAATTTTTCTATTTTTCCATCTATATTGGCCAACCAATAAATTAATCATCTAATTTATCAATATTTAATCTTTATTCTACAACCAAAATTATCTATTTATTCTACATAGCTCCATTCTTAATTGTATAGTGTCTTCACAAATACAGAATTGATAAAAAAAACTTCTATACCAAACCAAAAATAAAATAAAAAATAAAAAATAATTTTTTTTTATTTATTAAGCTTGTTCTTTGGATTGTTCAATTTCAAGATTCTCTATAGGTGGTACTATTGAGTCCAATTCTAATGATAATTCCTTCTCCTCTTCTCATAAATCTATCAAATCACTATTTAATTGGACTAATAAATTCTCATTATATACTCCCAATTCACAAACTTGAGCCTCTAATTACAAAATCTTGTCATCTTTCGCTTCCAATTGATGCTACTATTGCCTCATCTTCTCGTCTAATTCAACAATAATTAAAATTGGTGGAATAGATATCTATGGCCGACGAATACTAGCTAAATCACTTTCCAATTTTGTCACTACAATCTTTAAGGTTTCAATTTTTGCTCGTAATTTATCTATTTTATTTCTATGTTGGTCACCTAATTTCATCTTTTTTTCTTTACTACACTTAAACCATATATAACAATATATAGAAAATTTAATATTTCCTCTTTACTATACTTGAATCATCTTTTGGATTGTAATTTGCTATATATTCCGCCACCAATTCTATATCAATTAGTTGCAAATTATCTGATTTTTGTAAAAATGCATATAATTTTACATTTTTAAAATCTTTCTATCTTTTTGGAGACCAACATATTTCCAACTTTATTAATTCCATATTACTGATAACCACTAGGGATGGCAATTTCAAATTATTCTTACTTCTCATATTTCGGACACTTTCCTCTCTGTCTGAAATTCTCTTCAATCTTTCCATTGTCATTGTGGAATACTTGCTTTTCACTCCTCACTTATACTAATACTACTTTCTTGCTTATTAAAATAAATTCTATATTCCAATATGTACGCTGCATAACAATGTTCAAATTGCTGAAGAAAACTTCTGTTATTACCTCGTTCCTAATCTTTTATTTAGGGTCTAAATCAACAATCCCTAATCCAGTGTACCATAGCTTTTGGTGTGATTTTCCTGACTAGGTGGCAAAAGGATCCAAAACTAACCATCAGCCGCCTTTTTTAACCATCATACATCTACAATATAGTTAATCTATCATTAACAAATAGGCCCTCTTCCCTTCCATTTTTGAAATCCATCCTGGATTTATGTGGAATAAAATCCTAATTGATTTTTGTTGATTTGTGTGGAAAATTGAATGCCCATACAATCTTTCAATTGAACTGAACGATTAGGAAAGCCTTCCACTACATAATACAATCCATACCAACGAACTTGAAATTTTTCCAAAAAATTGTGAAATTGGCTATTATAAAGGAGCTATTAGATCATTGAACAAAAAAATTTAAGGACATAATTTACTAGCATAATAATTCTTACAGCGATGTTGTGTAGCTTCCATAGTCAAAAGAGCCATAACCTTGACTTATTTCAATTTTTTCAATTGTGCTAATCGATATTGAAGGAATTTCTTTTCACCAAGATATTCATCCAATGCAATTCTCAAACTTTGAATTTCCAATTCAATTGGTAATATTGCTTCTTGCTCGTATATTAATTGGAATAGTGTGCAATTGGTAGTCACTTTATATATAGTATGATACGCCCACAAAATTGCAAATAATTTTGTATCCTAATCTGTAGTGAAAGTAGTCTTTAACTGATCCTCTACTACAATTTTAATTTAATTGTAATCCAAAAATCCATCCAAAAAAGAGTAACATTCATGCCTGGCTACTACGTCCAATATACTATTTGTAAAAGATAAAGGAAAATAATCCTTCTTAATAGCTGCATTTAATTTACGAAAGTCTTCATAGATTTGGATTTTTCCATTCTTCTTAGGTACCAATATAATCCAAAAAATCTATTCATTATACAATACTGGATATATAAAGCCCATGTCTAAAAATTTATTCACTTTCTCTTTTATCATAAGGGATTATTTTGGATTAAGGTAGTGTGGTCTTTGACGAACTGGTGTAGCATCTTCCTCCAAAGTAATTTAATGCTGTAGGAATCCAGATTCCCACATGGGCTATTCTACTCTAAAAATTTCAATTGGTTTGCAGTTATTAGCCTTGTATTAGTGTTATTTTGTTAGGATATGCAAGGAATTAAAAAAAATTCGGAATACACATAATAAGAAAATCTTTAAACCTTTAATTTGATTAATTTATTTGTTTCAAGATGCAGACGATTCCGGCACAGCACCGATTGGATAGAAAGATCGGATGTTGTTCGAAACTTTGCCTCTACCTTCCATCTTCATTTTATTTTAAATTTTATTTTATTATGTTTCCTTGTTAATTATTTTAAAATTTTGATAATTGGCTAAATATCATATCTAAAAGCGGGTACCAATCTAGTATCGATTCAAGTACCAAAGTGGCGTCGAGCTTGAACTTGCGCGCTTGCACTAGCCTAAACCTGCGCGTCGGCCTAAGGTTTATGAATATTTCATCATTGTAGGGATTCTAAATTGCGGCTGCAATAGAAATGGCAGGGTTTTTGATTTGGTTGGTGATAAAGGCCCCAGTGGAAGTTCTACCATTATATACAATTGAATCACTCATCCCGGCCAAGAAAGAAGAGAGGCAGCTACTATGACAAGACCTAATCAAGATGGGCTGTGTGGGCTTCTTGGATAAGCCCTAGGACTTTCAGAAAGGTCAGGCCATTCAGGAATTTATACCTTCGAGAATTCTTCCAATAGATGCACGGACGGTACATATATGGCTGTTAGGGACATAGTCTTAGAACCTTCTAGAAATTAGAACCTTCTAGAAATTAGAACATTCTAGAAGCAAGTCCCTGGAACCTTCTAGAAGTTTCCATAAGCAGTTAATGGAAGTTTTTTGAGAAGCTTCCTAGTTAGTGGAAGTTGCTTGAGAAGCTTCCTAGCTAGTAGAAGTTGCTTGAGAAGCCTCCTAATTCATAGAAGCTGCTTGAGAAGCTTCCTAAGTTGTTAAAAGTCGCTCAAGAAGTTTCTTATTTAGAAGTATATATAGGAGTCGAGGCTGAAGAGTTCTTCAGTCTCGACAACACATCTCTTGGAACTCTAGCTCACCTCTCTCGTGTTGCTCTTGTACTCATCTCATGAATCTAGTTCTTGCCAGTTCTCTTTGAAATTCTTGTTTAGATTTCCTCTTCGTATTCTGTGTCCGTGACAGTTTGTCGAGACTGCTCTCATCTCAGATATTAGAGCTAGTCCTTCTTGTTAGAGTGTGGATTACCCCTCTTCTTGAAGGTATACTAGTATTTTAGAGGTTGCGGATTACCCTCCTCTAAACTGATATCTCTCCCATTACAATATTGGAGTCTTATTCTTCTTGGAGAGAGTGGATTACCTCTCTTCTTGAAGGATTTTAGACGTTTTAGAGGTTGCGGAGTACCCTCCTCTAAACCAATATTTTCTTCTTCGTAGAATCAATTATTTCTCTCTTTTAGAATGGCTGGAGATCAAGGGATTAGTATGACTGAAAGTTCGGAGTCCAAGTTGGATGCCATTATGAATGCCCTTGCTATGTTATCGCAAAGAACTGCGGAGATTGAAGGAGCGTTTGCAAGACTTCATAATGATGGAGCACCTGAAGTAACACAATCTAGAATTCATCAACCTCAAGTTTCTGTACCAGAAGAAATAGCTTTGCATGTAATTTGACAAGAACCACTAATTCTACAACGAAAAGAGCCTCGAGTTAGCCTTCCAGATAAGTTCGATGGTACATGCTCCAAGTTTCAAGGTTTTATCAATCAAATCAGGTTAATAACAATTTTATAGCCCGAACGCTATCCAACGGAGGAGTCATGTTGTCATGGTGAAAGTCCGCTTCAGGTAGACGCAAGGTCCCTCTTTACAATCAAGTTGGATCCAATATGCACAAACTTTTTTAAATTTTTCTTTTATAGTCACAAAACCATGCGTATAATAAATCAACAAACTAGAAGCTTGGAAATTTATAAATCAAAATCCAGTTGTTTATATAAGTTCAAATTTTGGAAGCATAGAGTTCACTTCTTTGGTCATCTTCACAAAAATTCTCAACCGTGAATTCATTACCGATCACCAAATATCATCAAAATATTAACAAGTAATTATATAAGTAAAACCAAACCAGAAACTTGAAAATTCATAATTTAAGATCCAACCTTTCAAATAAGCTCAAAATTTGGGAAAACATATCTCATACTTTTGATCTTTGTCACATAAATTTTGAGCCGTGAATTCATTGTCGATCATTATATATCACCAAATCCTTGGCAAATATTTTTAGAAGTCAAATCTCAATCCAAAACTTGAAAAATCATAATTGAAGATCCAGTCGTTCAAATAAGCTCAAAATTTGGTGAAACATATCTTATACCTTTGACTATTGTTACATAATTTTTGAGCCGTGAAATCATTGCTGATCGTTAGATAATATCAAATCCTTAGCAGATACTTTTAGAAGTCAAATCTCAATCTAAAACTTGAAAATTCATAATTTAAGATCCAGTTGTTCAAATAAGCTCAAAATTTGGTGAAACATATCTCATACCTTTGAATATTGTCACATAATTTTTGAGCCATGAAATCATTGCTGATCGTTAGATAACACCAAATCCTTGGCAGATACTTTTAGAAGTCAAATCTCAACCCGAAACTTGAAAATTCATAATTGAAGATCTAGCCGTTCAAATAAGCTCAAAATTTGGGAAACCATAATTCATACCTTTGATCCTCATCACATAAACTTTGAGCTATGAATTCATTGCTGATTGTTAGATATCACCAAATCCTTGGCAGATACTTTTAAAAGTCAAAATCCTAGACACCTGAGAACAAATTTGCCATTACTCCCTAATCAAAGTCTCAATTGATATGAGATTTTAGACATAGATTCTTTATAGTATAAGTAATATGTACACAAAAAATGAGCTTCAAATTCTTCTTGAAACTCAAGTTCTAGCTTAAAGCAAATCCTTCTATTTATCTAACTTCTTCAAAACCGTAGTTTAGTTTGCTAGGTTTAACTAGCCATATCTCACTCATTATAGAATCATTTCTATCAATTCTTGGATGTAAAAAGTGTATCTTGAAATCTAGTTTCTAACCCAACTTTTGGATTTCTTAGTAGTATCTTAAAACTTCTAATATATCCTAAAAAGTGACAGTAGGTGTCATATTAGTAGTCTAAGTTCAAACAAGCATATCTCTCTCATCTAAGCTCCGAATCCTGCGTTTCTACCATCTAAACTCATGCCAAGAAGACGCTCTCTCTGAATACCTCTCTGCATTTGCCAAAAAATCCCATCTTCTTCTCCTTCAAGCTCGTCAAAGAAGTCGCAGCCAAGGTCTTTAAAGTCCAAGTCAACAATTAATAGTTTAAAGTTATAAAAAATCCCAAATCTAATCCTCCAAGTCAGCAATATTAATGGTAGCCAACTATTGACATCCAAATCTACTATTTATCCTTGGTAAATCCTAAATTCAATCTCAAAGTCAAAACTCCTTATATCTATAAATATAACCCTGAATCTACTAAAATCTAAGATTGGAAGAAAGATAAAAGAAATAAAAGAAAGTTTCAAGGCTAGATCAAAGTTAAAGTTAAGATTAAAGATAAGGTAAAAATTTAACCAAAGAAAAAGAAAGAAAGTGAGCAATTTTTCCTAAATTATATAAAAACTTGAATGGGTAGAAGAAAGAAAGAACTTAATAAAATTTTGAAGAAAAGATAGTTAAGTTAGGTTTCTATATATGGATGTATTTACTTCACGACAACGTGTTGGACTGGTTGGAACCCTACTTACAGGGCAGGCTCTATCATAGTTTGCTCCTTTATTCGAGAAGGGATCATCAATTTTGAACAACTTCGAAACTTTTTTGGAAGCGTTTGCGGAAGCATTTGGCGAGCATGACAAGGCTCGATGGGCTTCAACGAAGATTCGATCACTACGACAAGGGACACGCTCTGCATTAGTTTATGCATCAGACTTCAGACAATTAGCATGTGACATCAACTGAGATGAAGAAGCATTGACGAGTCAATTTTATTGGGGTTTGACGGATGATGTGAAGGATTTGCTATTATCTCTTCCTGATCCACGAACGCTCAACGGCTTACATTACCAAGCTGGCGCGACAATCACTATTTCATTGCCGCCACACTAACGCCATAAATACGCGATTGGCCAGCCAACCATATCGCCAGCGCTTTGAATTACCTTCCGGTGCATTTCCGGACGCATACTAAATTGATGTGGTAATGCTGGCCAAATCCTCACTTCTGTGGGGTTATATTATTACATGGAAATGCCGACTATGCTTTATATTCCAGTTGAAGAAGTGCCGCCAAGGTTGGAAATCATTCCAAGCATAGACCGGACAAAGATTATCAAGATTTATAATGCTTACTAAACTAAAACGCCCACTATTATTAGAACTGTAAGTACGATACCAAAACCAACAACAATGAGGTTCCTCCCTCTCTGCCCAACCTGCCCTTTATTTTACAATCCCTTTGTTTTTTGGTCCTCAGAAGCTTAAAACCTTAGCATTACTAGATCCAGGAGCATCCGCTTGTTTCTTAGATGAAGAATATGCTAAACATCATAAGATCCTTCTAGTACGGAAACCTAAACCTGTTTATGTAGAAGTCATAGATGGACGATCTTTACTGTCTGGTAATGTCACTCATGAATCAGAACCTATAGAAATAGCATTTAAGGACCATAGTAGTTATATTATCTTCAACATTATAAAGACTCCGTCAAGTCCTATTATTCTTGGTCTTTCCTGGTTGAAAAAGTATAATCCAACCATAGATTGGAGGTTACAAAAGATAACATTTCCAATAGAACGTTCCGAGAGTAAACCAGTTAGAAGACCCCGAATCAAAAAACCTTTATTTATTAGAGCAAGAGCATTTGTAAGATCGTCCAAGGAAGGTACACCATTTGTCATTTATGCGACTCCAACCAACGAAGAGAAGATTTTGACAACAAGTATATCGGAGCAATATAAAGATTTTCAAGATGTGTTTCAAAAGAAGAATGCTGATATGCTATCGGAGCACCGACCATATGATTGTGCCATAGACTTGCAAGAAGGAGCACAACCCCCTTTTAGCCCAATCTACAATTTGTCGCAGACGGAGTTGGCAGAATTGCAGAAGTACATTGATGAGAATCTAGCCAAGAACTTCATTCGCCATTCGAAGTCACCAGCTGGAGCACCAATCTTATTTATAAAAAAGAAGGATGGCTCGCTACGGATGTGCGTGGACTATCGAGGTCTCAATAAGGTAACAAAGAAGAATCGTTATCCGTTACCCTTGATATTTGGTCTTCTTGAACAACTTGGACGGGCAAGGATCTTTACAAAAATCGATCTAAGAGGAGCCTACAACCTTGTACGAATTAAAAAAGGAGACGAATGGAAGACAGCTTTCCGTACAAGGTATGGCCATTTCGAATATAATGTCATGCCTTTTGGTCTTACCAATGCTCCGGCACTTTTTCAACACATGATGAATGACATCTTTCGGGAGCATCTTGACGATTTTTTTGTCATCTATCTGGATGATATTCTGATATTTTCTAAGAACAAAAAAGAGCATGAAAAGCATGTTCGTCTCGTCCTTGAAAAACTACGTGAGCAAGGACTCTACGCCAAGTTGGAGAAGTGCTTATTTCACCAAACTGAGATGGAATTTTTGGGATTCATCGCGACTACTGAAGGCTTGAAAATGGATCCCAAGAAAGTAGAAGCAATCGTGTCGTGGGAGATTCCGAAGACGGTTAGAGACGTACAATGTTTTCTTGGTTTTGCTAACTTCTATCGGATTTTTATTAAGAATTATTCCCAAGTTGCTGCTCCACTCACTCGGTTGACGTGTAAGGACAAGCTCGAATGGGGACTCCTAGTAGAGAAAGCATTTCAAGATCTTAAGATGGCGTTTACAACGGCTCCGATCTTGGTCCACCTGGATATTGCAAAGGCCTTTTATTTGGAAATCGATGTTTTGGATTTTGCTTTGGGAGTCGTACTTTCACAGATGGGTGCTGATGAAAAGCTCCATCCAGTTGCATTCTATTCTCGAAAGTTCTCTACTGCTGAGATCAACTATGAGATCCACAATAAGGAGCTTCTTGCTATAGTGGATTCTTTCTAAGAGTGGCGTCACTTTTTCGAAGGAGCGGGACATCCGGTAATCATATACATGGATCACAAGAATTTGGAATATTTCATGTCGGCTCGAATTTTGAATTGGCGTCAAGCTCGGTGGAATATGTTGCTATCCAGATTCAACTTTGTTATCACTTATCGACCTGGAAAGCAATAAGGACTATTTGACGCATTATCGAGGAGATTGTATCTTGCACCAAAGACTGGAGAGGCAGCATTCGACCAACAGTGTACGACGCTATTGAAGCCAAAGCAATTCCGGCTTCACGCTGCCATTGTACCAATTGATGCTCACTTCCTCAATCAGGTACGTACCGCGACCATTGAAGATTCAATAGCAGTTGATACCAAGCAACGTGCCAATAATGACAAGTTCAAAGTGGAGGGAGATCTTTTATACTTCGAGGAGCGGTTGTATATTCCGAAAGGACCAGTACGGCTCCGAGTTCTTCAATCTCGTCACGATTTTCCAACTGCGGGACATTTTGGATTCAACAAGACCTTGGAACTTATTTCTCAAGATTTCTGGTGGCCCCAAATGTGGAAGGATGTGAAAGATTTTGTCCTCACTTGCAACATCTGTTCAAGATCTAAAAATCCTCGGCATCGCCCTTACGGACTTTTACAGCCATTGCCAATTCCACGGCGATCATGGTCTTCAATTTCCATGGACTTTATTACAGACCTGCCACCATCGAATTATTTCGACAGCATTTTTGTTGTGGTAGATCAACTTACAAAGATGGCGCACTTTGTCCCTTGCAAGAAGATATCGTCAAGTGAAGATACAGCAAGGCTCTTTCTTGATAATGTGTATCGATATCATGGTCTACCAGATGATATCGTGTCGGATCGAGGAACTCAGTTCGTATCAAAGTTTTGGAGATCTCTTTTTGAAATATTGAAGGTGGATATCAAGCTTTCTTCAGCTTTCCATCCTCAAACTGACGGCCAAACGGAACGGGTGAATCAAGTTTTGGAACAGTATCTAAGATGCAGCATCAACTATCAGCAAGATGATTGGGCCGCATATCTATCGTTAGCCAAGTTTGCATATAACAACACCTTGCACGCATCAACTCAACAAACACCATTCTTTTCTAACTATGGATACCATCCGAAGCTTGATTTGTTAAATCTATCAACGAATAACAACCCAGTAGCTGAAGGATTTGTGAAGCAACTATCAGAGCTTCAAACTATGTTAAAGATGCAATTGCAGTCTGCTCAAGAGTCTTATAAGACATCCGCAGATAAACTTCGAAATCAAGCACCTATTTTCAAAACTAGAGATAAAGTATGGCTACTTCGATGGAATATCAAGACCAAGCGGCCGTGTGATAAGTTGGACTACCGGAGGTTGGAACCATTTGTCATCTTGAAGCAAATCAATCCAGTGGCGTATTGTCTGGAGTTACCAACTGCTATGAAGGTACATCCAGTCTTTCATGTTTCATAGTTGATGTGGTTATTTTTTCTAAGATAGAGTAGATCTATTCTGATAGCCATAGTTTGGTCTTTTAACATGGATAGCCAAGAGATAGATACCATGCCAATCATATCATCTCAACCTACTAGCTCACAAAGGCGACCTCAAGATGAAGAACCACCTGCACCACGACGACGACGGAGGATACCAAGTAACCGATCATTGGTGATTGTATTTGAAGTCGAGCTTACTTACAATGGTCAGCCAGAAGATATGTTTGCAGGACAGTTCCACAATGAGGATACAGAAGTTCATGCTTTGTCAAGTTGAGGTCGGGCCACTTTACCGCTGCTTCAAGGATCGATGAATCACTACCAGCGAAAAGACAATTGAATTCGCAACACGGCGCGACAGATCTTCATTTGCATTGTATCGACGACAGCAACATTGCTTCTCTATGACCTCAAGCTGTAAAGGAGGTGATGTTAGTGTATTATAGTCTTAGAACCTCAGAGAAATTAGAAACATTCTAGAACAAGTCTCCTGAACCTCCTAAGTTTCCATTAGCAATTAGTGGAAGTTTCTTGAGAAGCTTCCTAGTTAGTCGAAGTTGCTTGAGAAGCTTCTTAGCTAATAGAAGTTGCTTGAGAAGCTTTCTAATTCATAGAAGCTGCTTGAGAAGCTCCCTAAGTTGTTGGAAGTCGCTCAAGAAGTTTCTTATTTAGAAGTATACATAAGAGTCGAGGCTGAAGAGTTCTTCAGTCTTGACAATACATCTCCGAGCCTAAACCACCTCTCCTGCTGCTGTTTCTGTACTCATTCGACCAATCTAGCTTCAGCTCTCTTTGAATTCTTGCTTAGATTTTCTCTTTGTATTCTGGCGTCTGCGACACTTATCAACTCAGGCGTCATTTATTAACGTCTTCAGAAGCACATCAGCAAGCATGTCTCTTGTAGTATAATACTTCATACATATTATGCCATCTTCAATCTTCTCTTATATGAAATGATATTGGACATCAATGTGCTTGGTTCTTGAAATGGTGCTTTGGATTTTTGGCAAATGCAAGACATCCTTGATTATCACACATTATTGGAGTTGCTTCAATTTGCACTAATCCAATGTCTTCTAAGAGTTGTCTTATCCAACAAGCTTCCATTGCACAATGACTTGCTGCCATGTACTCAGCCTCCATGGTTGATCTTGCAATGGTGGATTGTCTCTTGCAATTCCAAGAAATGGTTCCTATTCTAATAAATAACACATATCCTATTGTGGATCTTCTATCATTTGTATCTCCAGCCCAATCTGCATCACAATATCCTTGTAAGTCAATGTTCTTACCACCAAGATATAATTTGAAGTCCTTTCTACCTTTTAAGTACCTCAATATCATTTTTATTATTGCCTAATGCAAAGGTCCAGCCTTAGACATGTGTTGGCTCACAACACTCACCGCATATATAAGATCCACTCTTGTGGCCACTATTGCATATATAATTAAGCCAATTGTTGTCTTATATAGAACACTTTGCATCTCACCTTCAACTTGAGCAAACTCCTCATCTGTCAACTTCATCAACTTCAAATTGGCCTCCAAAGGTGTTCCAATGGATTTGCACTCCTCCATGTTGAATCGTTTCAACACTTCTTCAATGTACTTATTTTGGCTCACTATAATGGTCTTTTTGCCATGATCTCTTACAAACTCCACTCCTAAGCAATAGTGGAGCTCTTCCAAGTTACTCATTTCATATTCTTTTTCTAATATGGCCTTCATCCAATTCATCTTCTCCATATTGTTAGCCAAGATGATCAAATCATCAATATAGAGGATTACAATCAGGAAGAAGTCTTTAGATTGCATCACATACTATGAGTGATCAGCTTCACTCCTCACAAAACCTTCATTGACAAAAAATGTGTCAATACATTGGTACCATGCTCTTGGTGATTGTTTCAACCTATATAAAGATTTCTTCAATTTGCACATAAGGTGTTCTTTGCTTTATTGTACAAATCCTTGAGGTTGATCCATATAGATATCTTCTTACAATTTTTCATTCAAAAAGGCCGTCTTCACATCCATTTGGTGTATTTCCAA